>SJXQ01010777.1:230194-317887 GCA_006408695.1 Aepyceros melampus
CACAAGTGTACATGAACTCCCAATCCCGACCACCACCTGACAGCTCCCGCCCCACACCCTCTCTCTGGATTGTCCCCGTGTATCATTCCCAAGCATCCTGCATCCTGCATCAAACCTAGCTTTTTCACTTTAGCTCCTAATTTTCAAAGACATAGTTCCTATTCATTTTTCATATTTCTTCTTAAATAAACATCACCTTGTCTGGGGGCCTTAGAAGATGAGTCAATATTGTATTACTGCTTATATACCTTTCCAGAGTGCCCTTTATCATAGTACTGACCATATGCTATTAACCTGCTCATAATCTGTATTGCTTGACACATAGTGTGGGCTCAATATATAAATCTGTCCATACTGTGTGTTGTATTTCTAACACATTTGTGGAATAGGAATGAACTATTTGAAGACAATGGGAGTCTTTCCAAAGGATCTCAAATAAATTTGTTTCAGCTATAATAATGTACTAAATTTGTTTTTAATATCCAAATGTAAGTTATTTGAATCTTTCAGATTCATTATTAGCTATATAAATTATTTTCCTAACAACTATTTCTCTAGTTGTTAGGAAATATATATATTTCCTATTACTTTGACGACTAAGGTCTGTCTAGTCAAGGCTATGGCTTTTCCTGTGGTCATGTATGGATATGAGAGTTGGACTGTGAAGAAGGCTGAGAGCCAAAGAATTGATGCTTTTGAACTGAGGTGTTAGAGAAGACTCTTGAGAGTCCCTTGGACTGCAAGGAGATCCAACCAATCCATTCTGAAGGAGATCAGCCCTGGGATTTCTTTGGAAGGAATGATGCTAAAGCTGAACCTCCAGTACTTTGGCCACCTCATGTGAAGTGCTGACTCATTGGAAAAGACTCTGATGCTGGGAGAGATTGGGGTCAGGAGGAGAAGGGGACGACAGAGGATCAGATGGCGGATGGCATCACTGACTCAATGGATGTGAGTCTGAGTGAACTCCAGGAGTTGGTGATGGACAGGGAGGCCTGGAGTGCTGCGATTCATGGGGTCACAAAGACTCAGACACGACTGAGCAACTGAACTGAACTGAACTCAACAACTAGAAAATGTTAGAAAATATATATTTAGAAATATATATGTTAGAAAACATATATATATATATATATTTCTCTAGTTGTTATATATATATATAGTTCTATTTAAAAATTTGAGCTTATTACTGGCTTTTAGAATTATTTCACTGAGCAATCTAAAGAATTTATTCAAAAATAATATATTTCATCATTTTGTTTATTTGGAATGAATTGCATTGTATACCTCAGCAGAAGTGCACAGCTAAGCATCATGCAACTTTAGCCTTCTCTGAGTGAAATACTACTTAGATTTAAGGTGTTATACTTAAGGAAACATTTAAAAATACACAAAACTTTGTAAAACCTATTATAGTTTTTCTCCTAAATTTCAAATTTTGAAATGTGACTCACACAACAAAATTGACATACTAGATTATAAACGAATAGTGTCTGCTTCTGTAGTGTGACTAGCTCAGTATATCACTTGCACAATATTTCATGTCATCCTGATGATGCCATGTGGATTTTGTATACCTTGACAATTATATTTGTGATGATTGTGACAGCTTAGCTAATCTGGTTGTGATGTAGCAGTATTGTCAACCAAATATTCATCTTCCTATCTGTTGTATCATTTTTAGTAAGAGGATTCTATTATCCCTTTCTCTTTGACACTGTTGCCTACATGACTTATTTTGGCAAGAAAAATTATAAGCCCAAGAAATGGGCATGGTGTCTTTTCTGAGCATTAGCTGAGTTACCTCATGGTTTTCAGGTTTATTTTTCTTTCATAACAAGACTAATGATGCCCGGGATAAGGGCTTCTACACAACTGTGAATTCTGAGAAGATGGCATGAAGCAGAGATGTAGTTGAAAACTTGAGATTTCTCCTTCCTACTAGTTGGTGAATTTTAACTCATTAGTTAATCTCTAGACATGAGTGATAATACTTTCTCATGTAATTTTTATGGATAATTAAATGAATATGAAAAAATGGCCTTAACATCAAAAAAAATGTGTATAAGCAATAAATGCTAGAAATCTCAATTATGAATTTCAGTTGGAATGAAATCACTCTAGGTTTTCTTTTAGTATTAATATATAAGTTTCTAGTATTCATAAATCTATAGAAAAATGCAAAGAAATGTCATATAAACTTTTAATAAATATCAATATTTATTGGGCTTCTCTGGTAGCTCAGACAGTAAAGAACCTGCCTGCAATGCAGGAAACCCAGGTTCAATCCGTAGGTCAGGAAGATCCCCTGGAGAAGCAAATGGCAATATTTATTCAGTTCAGTTCAGTTCAGTCGCTCAGTCATGTCCGACTCTTTGGAACCCCATGAAATGCAGCATGCCAAGCCTCCCTGTCCATCACCAACTCCCAGAGTTCACTCAAACTCATGTCCATTGAGTCAGTGATGCCATCCAGCCATCTCATCCTTTCTTGTCCCCTGCTCCTCCTGCCCCTAATCCATCCTAGCATCAGAGTCTTTTCCAATGAGTCAACTCTTCACATGAGGTGGCCAAAGTACTGGAGTTTCAGCTTTAGAATCATTCCTTCCTAAGACACCCAGGACTGATCTCCTTTAAAATTGACTGGTTGGATCTCCTTGCAGTCCAAGGGACTCTCAAGAGTCTTCTCCAACACCACAGTTCAAAAGCATCAATTCTTCGACGCTCAGCTTTCTTCACAGTCCAACTCTCACATCCATACATGACCACTGGAAAAACCATAGACTAATAAAATAATTAGGATTAATGTAATCTTATTATAATAATTGGAGAAGGAAATGGCAACACACTCCAGTATTTTTGCCTGGAGAATCCCATGGATGGAGGAGCTTGGTGGGCTACAGTCCACAGGTTGCAAAGAGTCAGACACGACTGAGCGATTTCACTTTCACTCACTTTATTATAATAATAGGCTTCCCTTTTGGCTCAGCTGGTAAAGAATCTGCCTGCAATGTGAAAGACCTGAGTTTGATCCCTGGGTTGGGAAGATCCCTTAGAAAAGGGAATGGTTACCCATTCCAGTGTTCTGGCTTGGAGAAGTCCATGGACTGAATAGTGCATGGAGTTGCAAAGAGTCAGACACGACTGAGTGACTTTCAAACATATATATATATATATATAGTTATAATAAGTAGCTATTATTACTATGTTGTATTTCTCTGCTCTATTTGAATCTAAAACAAACCATAAATTCATGTCATTTCATCCCCAAATGCTTGTCTAAAATGTATTGCATCCCCAGTACAATTATCATCGGTAACAAGTTAACAATTACTTAAACTCACTTAATTTTTCATTTCAGTTAATATTTCACTCTTTATATTCAGTTAAATTTCACTAATTGTTTAAAAAAATAGCTGTGCTTTTGGTTTTTTATGACCAGGATAAAAATAAGACCTTCACATTATATCTTTTCATGTTTCAAGTTTATTTTTCGTGGTATTTTAGAACAAAATTTTACATTGAAAAATGTAGAAACAATTGAGTATCTATTTACCTGGAATCTAGCTTCAACTGCTAGTGTTTTGCTACATTTAATAAATCTATCTATTGAATTATCTGGTTATGTTGCTAAACTATTTTAAAGTAAATCACAGAGGTCTTAACAATCTTTAATAATTTGTAATATATTATAATACTATATTCTCTATGTTTTATACCACAGACACCTAAAGTTAATATTCCTAATATCTAACACTTCATTCATTTTAATATTTCTGAGATGTTGTTACTTAGCTGGGATGAAAATGCAGAGAAGTATATGCTGGACAGTGAAAGATTTGCCTTCAGCCTTGCCTTCTATGGCATCCATGTGCTCAGTCGGTTAGTCATGTCTGACTCTTTGCGACCCCGTGGAGTGTAGCCCACTAGGCACCTCTGTCTATGGGGATTCTCATGGCATAATACTGGATATATGATATAATAAATGGATAGACATTGTAGCAATGATACATAATAATGTGGTCATGTATAGACGGGAGAATTGGACTGTGAGGAAGGCTGAGCGCCGAAGAATTGATGCTTTTGAACTGTGGTGTTGGAGAAGACTCTTGAGAGTCCCTTGGACTGTAAGGAGATCTAACCAATCCATTCTGAAGGAGATCGGCCCTGGGATTTCTTTGGAAGGAATGATGCTAAAGCTGAACCTCCAGTACTTTGGCCACCTCATGTGAAGAGTGGACTCATTGGAAAAGCCTCTGATGCTGGGAGGGATTGGGGGCAGGAGGAGAAGGGGATGACAGAGGATGAGATGGCTGGATGGCATAATTGACTCGATGTACGTGAGTCTGAGTGAACTTCAGAAGTTGGTGACGGACAGGGAGGCCTGGCCTGCTGCGATTCATGAGGTCGCAAAGAGTCGGACACAACTGAGCGACTGAATTGAACTGATGTATAATTATACATTATATACAATAATATATAATACAATTGTATACAATAGTATATGCAACAATACATAATAATTATACATAGTTATATAAATGTATACATAATAATAATAATGCATAATACATAATACATGGCATAATACATTTTGACAATAATACTGAAGTGGGTTGCCACGCCCTCCTCCAGGTGCACATATTAATACAACCAAATGTGAGATTGTTGTTGCTGTTCAGTTGCCCAGTTGTGTCCGACTCTTTGCATAAAACCCTTAAAAACATCTTGGAAAGGAAATATGCACGTTGTTCAATGTAATAGACTATAATGAGAATGGAAAAGATACTCATCATTGTCAAGAAACCCCCAAGGATATTGAAAATAGACATTTAACCCTTTCAAGCAGAATAACTAGACATAGTGAAAGAGACAGTGATTCTTCAGAGAGGGGAATAGTGTGATAGGAGAAAGTTCGGTGACATGTATGGAAGGGGAACCACTTATATAAAACATGTGGCCATGGCCTTATGAGGGTTCTGGTTTTATTTTCTGAGCCTCTAGTATAAAACACCGAAGTAGTGGTAAAATGGACTAGAATATAATCCAGCAACACAAAGCTCTGTTAGAGAAAAGTCAAACTGGAGCCCATCAGTTGTCCCTCATGGATGTACTTGGTGCAGAGGAGATGGGTACCCACTGTCTGAAAGCTTGGAAAATAAAGATGAGATACTAAGGCAATTCCTTACATGCTGGATCTCAAGGATGAATTTGCGAATATGGTATAAAAAGAAATTAAGCTGGAAGAAAAGCTAATGAAATCCAAAAGATAGAAAAAAGGAAAAAGAGGGCTTCTAAAGACAGTGTTTTTTTGTTCCAAATGTTTTTTGGGTTCCAAATCACTGCAGATGGTGACTACAGCCATGAAATTAAAAGACACTTGATCCTTGGAAGAAAAGTTATGACCAACCTAGACAGCATATTAAAAAGCAGAGACATTACTTTGCCACCAAAGGTCCACCTAGTCAAAGCTTTGGTTTTTCCAGTAGTCAAGTATGAATGTGAGAGTTGGACTATAAAGAAAGTTGAGAATTGATGCTTTTGAACTGTGGTGTTGGAGAAGACTCTTGAGAGTTCCTTGGACTGCAAGGAGATCCAACCAGTTCATCCTACAGGAAAATAGTCCTGAATTTTTATTGGAAGGACTGATGTTGAAACTGAAACTCGAATACTTTGGCCACCTGATGCAAATAACTGACTCATTTGAAAAGACCCTGATGCTGGGAAAAATTGAAGGCAAGAGGAGAAGGGGACAACAGAGGATGGGACAGTTGGATGGCATCACTGACTCAATGGACATGAGTTTGAGTAAGCTCTGGGAGTTTGTTATGGACAAGGAAGCCTGGCATGCGGCAGTCAGCCCATGGGGTCACAAAGAGTCAGACATGACTGAGCAACTGAACTTAACTGAAAGACAATGCTAAAATGAAATTAATTCATTATGTTTATGTTTAGGAAGGGTGTTCTTTCATTTCCTTCCTTTCTGTTCTTTCCTTTCCTTCCTGATGGTAGCTCAATAGAATTCCTTAAATATTGTGGAAGTGGCAGTGCATGGTGATGGGTGATGATGTATTACATTAATACTTTTTAGAGTGACAGCACTCCTGATGATGAATTATACTAATATTGCAGTTTATCACATGAGCAGAAGTCTGATGATGCATTACCATAATATATCATCAAAGGAGTTGTATTTATTTTCTTTGTCACAAATCTAAGTCAAGTCAAAAATTTCTGTTAAGAAGGCAAATCTTTAAGTCCAGGAGGGCTTTCAATCTGTTTGGGAGGAAAAAATTCTTTGAGAAAGAGCATGACCCTTGTAGTAACTATAAAAACTGAAAATGACTACTGAAAAAGCATTATTTTGCTTTAATGCCTAACATGTGCATCTGATACCTTTATTTTAAAAGGTCATAGTACATTATGAAGTTCTGCTTTATATTGGCATATAAATTTTATATCCATATACAACCCATATACATATGTATTGGCATAACAAATGGTATATGCACTGGATCTGCAATACCTTTCATGTTCTGATAGAAAACATCTGAATGAGGCTAAGGATAGAGATAATTCTCTATTACATAATTCAGGGACAGTGATGAATAACATGAAGCCAAAGTGTTTGTATTGACTGCCTTAATTTAAGAAAATGTAAAAATATATGTATATATTACTATACAATGAGGAATTAAAAAAGTACCTCTTTTTTCCAGTAACCAAGGAAACTTTGATATAGATGATTATGTGATTAAGGGAACTAGAAAGAATGACTTGATACTGGATATTGGAGAGAAATTGAGATTTATTGGCAGGATGGGTATTTTAGGGAGGGCAGCAGAAAAAATAAAGGGAAATTAGGGAGATTGGGAAACCTGTACTAGCAGGATGTTTAAACCCATCAACTATGGCTCCTAAGATCAATTTGCACTGAATTTAAGATTGATTTCTGGAGAAGGGAATGGCAACCCACTCTAGTATTCTTGCCTGGAAAAGACCATGGGCAGAGGAGCCTGGTGGGCTACAGTCCATGGCATCACGAAGAGTCAGGCATGATGAGCGACTCACACTTTCACTTTGAGGGGCTTCCCTTATAGTTCAGTTGGTAAAAAATCCACCTGCAGTGCAGGAGACTGCAGTTCAATTACTGGGTTGGGAAGATCCCCTGGAGAAGGAAATGGCAACCCACTCCAGTACTCTTGCCTGGAAAATTCCATGGACAGAGGAGCCTTGTAGGCTACAGTCCATGGGGTCACAAAGAGTCGGACACGACTCAGTGACTTCACTCACTCACGGAAGATGAAGGTTTTATTTCATATTTTTTGCCTTCTTTTAAATGTAAATTCCATGAAGCATGATATTTGATCATAAATTGATGTTAGTGAGTAGGTATGAACTTATTAGTGTATATCTGTCAGCCCAGCTCAGGTGGTAAAGGATCCACCTGCCAGTGCAAGTATATGCAGGTTTGATCCCTGGGTCAGGAGTTTCTCCTGGAGAAGGAAATAGCAGTCCACTCCAGTATTCTTGCCTGAGAATTCCCATGGACACAGGAGCCTGGTGGGATACAGTCCATGGACTTGCAAAAGAGTTAGACATGACTTACAGACTAAACAACAACAACAGCATCAACAATCTGTTAAGTTAGGAAAACTGACAAAGGAGAACTAACAAAAGTAAAAACCATAAGTCTTGCAAATGATATAGTAACTTGGGGAGCTAAATAATAGTATCAATAATATAATAACAGTAAAAAGCTTTGCTATGTAAAGTGCTTTGAAGTCCAGAGTGCCATAGTGTTTGAGATTTCATTTTGCCTTTATATTGACTCTGGAAGATGAGTGGCACCCGGGTTAAAATCTTGGACTTTGAATTTCAACAAACCGGAGTATTGAATCTCAGCTTTTTCATGTATCGTATACATGGTTTTGTGTTAGTTAAGTGTGTAAATCTTTTAATATCTCCAAAATTCAATTGCTTTATCTGAAAAACAGAGAATAGAAAGAATGTAAACCTAATAGAGATTGCATGAACTGAAGTGGATAATATGATTTTTAAAGGTTTACTGCCATATTTTTGCATTGAAATTGCTCAACACATACCATTACTGTCTGTTTCTTCTGCATTTTCAAAACAGAAAACTAAGGACCAATTTTTGGCAAGGGCATATGGAAAGGAAAAGTGAACTGCAAACTATTTTAATGATTTTTACTGATCTACAATTATGTCTCTCATGTAAACTAAATCACTGTTGCTGTGGTAGCCCGGAAAATCCCATGGCTGGAGGAGCCTGGTATGCTGCAGTCCATGGGGTCGCTAACAACTGAGTGACTTCACTTTCACTTTTCACTTGCATGCACTGGAGAAGGAAATGGCACCCCACCCCAGTGTTCTTGCCTGGAGAATCCCAGGGACGGGGGAGCCTGGTGGGCTGCACTCTGTGGGGTCTCACAGAGTCCGACACGACTGAAGCGACTTAGCAGCAGCAGCAGTATGAAGTTGTTGGCATGGTCATTCAGGGAAAGCTTCTAAAATGAGAGAGATTTTCTTACTTTTCTAAGAATTTTGGTAGGATAACTTATTGAATTAGAAATTAAAATTTGCTTTTTCTTTTTGAATATAAAACCTGACTTAATCAGTGGATATATACCTATTATAATGTATTTTCCCAGTTGGAATAGAGCTTGGAGTTGAAGATGGAGAGGTGACAGGATTGGGGTGAAAGGAAGTGAAGCATTTATATAAAAGAGAAAGATGTATTCATTTCTGAAGGGATTCATGTATGGCCCACTAGAAGTGTCCCCCTCCCAACCCAGAATATCCTGAAGATGGGAGGAAGAGGTGGGAATTAACACTAAAAAGTATGGGTTTTAGGTGCTTTTTTTTTTTTTTGGAGTGCCTTTCTAAAAGCAAATAAGTATACTGTATTGGTGTTTTTCTTTCTGGCTTACACCAATACAGTATACTTACACATATATATGGAATTTAGAATGATGGTAATGATAAACCTGTACGCAAGACAGCAAAAGAGACACAGTTGTATAGAACGGCCTTTTGGACTCTGTGGGACAGGGAGAGGGTGGGATGGGTTGGCAGAGTGGCATTACTGTATTGGGTTTTTCTTTCTGGCTTACACCAATACAGTATACTTACACATATATATGGAATTTAGAATGATGGTAATGATAAACCTGTACGCAAGACAGCAAAAGAGACACAGATGTATAGAACGGCCTTTTGGACTCTGTAGGACAGGGAGAGGGTGGGATGGGTTGGCAGAGTGGCAGTGTAACATGTGTGATATCGTGAATGAAACGAATCGCCATTCCAGGTTTGATGCAGGATGCTGGATGCTTGGGACTGATGCACGGGGATAATCCAGAGAGAGGGTGTGGGGCGGGAGCGGGGAGGTGGGGGTCGGGATTGGGAGTTCATGTACACTCGTGGCTGATCCATGTCGATGTGTAGCAAAACGAATACAGTATTGTAAAGCAAAACAAACTAAAAAAATAAAAATTAATTAAAAAAAAATAAAAGCAAATAAGCACAAGAACAAAGAAGCCAAGGCTTTGAGGTGTCTACCATCCCATGCTTTGACATGAACATGTGCAATGACCTGCGGGAGCCCACAGAACAGAGAGTGCAGTCTCATTTCCTCTGAACTGATTAAGTATATTAATGTAATTCATATATGTATTTTCACATACAACTGCACAGAAAGAGGAGCAGAAAGAGCCCCCAAAAGCACAAGATTTAAATCAATTTACATTTGAATGATTAAAAACGTCTGTTTTCTTATAAACTAGAAAGGCTGAGTACTTTGATAGTTAGCAGCACAGAATGAATCACCAGTTGGGCCGATGTCAAATTCCTGTAAATTGTGGCATGGACTTGAACAAGTTATTTAATCTTCCCACCCTTCAGTATCTTCACACATGAGATAATACTAACAATATTTATAATATAGAACTGTTAGAATAAGTTAATTAATATAAACACATAGTGTAATACAAGTTAAAATATTTATAGGGTAATGTGGATGAAATATTAGTAAAATAATTCTTGTTGCTTGTAAGAGTTGAATTGCTATGGAACATCGAGTGTTGCTGTCATCCTCAGTCACTCAAGTCATGTCCACTCTTTGTGACTCCTTGAACTGTGGCCCTCCAGGCCCTCTGTCCATGGGGTTTTCCAGGCAAGAAT
Organism: Aepyceros melampus; assembly: GCA_006408695.1. Classification (NCBI taxonomy): domain Eukaryota; kingdom Metazoa; phylum Chordata; class Mammalia; order Artiodactyla; family Bovidae; genus Aepyceros; species Aepyceros melampus. The sequence continues at coordinate 240,400 of SJXQ01010777.1, forward strand.
ACTGGAGTGGGTTGCCATTTCTTTCTCTAGGAGATCTTTCCAAGTCTGGGATTGAATTTGCATCTCTTGCACCTACTGCATTTCAACTGGATTCTTTACCACTGCTCCTGGGAAGCCCTATAATACCAAATAATGATAAATTATTACAAGTAATAGCTGTGAGTGTGAACCAGGACTCAAGGACAGAAGGAATGTTTCTCATAATTATTTTATAATAATTTGGAATAATTTATTTTCTGGTCATTGTCTACTCTATACTTATAAAACTGTATATATACTGCTTCTATAAGTTAATAAAAAATAAGTACAAACCAGAATGGAATATTTGCATGATTTTATTAGTAAAGTAAGCAATTATCTATTTTCTTTAGGATATAATTTCTATGAAAACAAAAGATAATAAATCAGTTCAGAAAAATGCAGCTCTGTTTTTAGTCTGGGAACTTTTATTTACTATGTAGAGATTTAGAATCACTATTCATAGTTATTATAATGACAGTAGCTTGTCCAAATGTTTTGATAATACATTTGATTTCAGACTATGAAAAATTTGAACAATTGTTGCATTACAGTTGATTTCAAAATAAAATTTCTTTCTAAAAATAATCTTACACATATGTAGGCAATTTCTTAACATCAAAATTAACTTACCTGGAGTAACTGCCAAAATGATAATTCTCAGATAATTAAAAATAAAATGTTAATAGTAAAAGAATAAATATGCTGATAAAAATTTTTGATTAGGTAAATTAAACTGCTTGCTATATGTGCTTTTAAAATGCTGGCTTTTCAGTACTATAAAAAGTCTCCTAAGAAAATCTGATGTCCATACTTTTAATTACTCAGATTTAAAAATATATTTTAGGAGTGAATATTTATTACAAAATATAATCTTTAAATTTAAATACTTTATGCAAATTAAATTACACACAAAATTATGAGGTCATTTTTCCTTTTCCTGATACTGAAATACAGTGCTATTTATTTTCTTCATTCCTCTCTAGAGAATAAATGGTGTTTTAATTCCATTAGTAAGGACATAAGTTAGATGTTAGGAAACATGTTTTATTGTTTTAGATTACAAAAGGTTATAGAATGTTTGGTTTTGAAAGGACCTTTGCAATTATTTAATCCACTTTCTTCACTTTACAGAGGAGGGAGCCAAGTTGTCTATAGTGACTTGCAGAAAGTCAGCTTAGCCATTTGCAAAGCTAGAAATGGAAATCAGTCTTTTTCTTTTTTCCCTTTCCAAGTTGTGGAAGAAAATTGTATCTATTTTGTAGTGTGCACAATTTCTGACATTATTTACACAGTTGTATTCAAATATCTTTGAGAGGAGGGTGTTTGTGGTCAAAGAGTATTAGATTGCATGGTAGGGCATTTTTCTTTAACCCAATTTTCTTTAATGAGATTAAATTTGCCTCCATGAAAGCAACTTATTTTTCCCTGCCAGCCTGCCATTTCAGCCACAGGCTAGAGATGATGGAATGTGATAGTTAACAGCATTTTGAAACCCACTAGTTTCTCATGAAATGCATGCTCAAATAGGACTTGGAGAAAGTTATTCACAGAAATAAATGAATAAATAGCTCTGTGTTATAATAAAGGATGTGAACATCATAAAATGTTGATTAGTGAAATAGGTCTCTGTGTGGCAGTGAGCATGCCTCTGTCTTACATTGTTAGCATTAAACAGTATATTTAAACAAAAGAAAGAAACACAGCTGTTAGTGTTCCATGTAACCATAATAGGGCAGTTACGCAGCTATTTGAGGAACCAGAATGTGACCTAAATTGTGAGAGCTGGTTTGCTCTGTGCATTCTCAGACTTTGAGTCAAACCCTAATGAGATTAGAAAGAAGAGGAAAAGCCATATCAGTTATGCCCTTGGGGCCTCATTTTGGTTTTATGTTTTCTTAGCTTCTTAATCATTTGTCTCCTGTGTCTGATCCCCCAAATTGTGTTACCTTCCAGATTGAGGGTAGTTGTATTTAGTTCAGATATTTCCAAATTTGTAGTCTGCAGAGGTCCTAATTCTACTTAATAGTCAAATAAGTGAAATAAGTCAAATAAGTGAAGCTTCCTTCTTAGGTGCCTTAGGCAAGTATACTGATCTATCAAGTTCTTTCCCCCAAGGATTTCTATAAATCTTTGGAGAGTACTTGCATATTCCCCAAGGACCTCCGGTTTGCTTAAGATCAAGATGCTTGCTTCTAAAAGTGCGCTGGTTAGTAATATGTACTCCAGGTGAACTCACCAGTTAGGGACACAGAAAAACTATCAGGTGCTGAAGTCTGAACTGAGCTGGAGGGTCCCTTTGGCCACAGGTCAAAGATTTGGCAACTCGGATTTGACCATAGCTCCTTTTTCACAGGCAGAACCAAGAGAACACTACAGAATTTGCCTGAGGTTTTTCTCTTGACTTCTATCCTATCCTGACCCGGAGACTCTGAACTTGTCATTATAGAATGTCTCATACAGTGATTTAATGTATGTAGTGCCAATGACATGACTCCATCTTTGTAGGCAGCAGAGCTCAGTTCAAATAGTATGTTACTGCCACACATTTAGCCATAGCATGAAAGGAGACCGATGACAGCTTATTGGATTCTTAAATGATACAGAAAATGAAGTAATCAAAACATTGTCTGGGGTTATTTTTAAGCCTGCTGAGTAGAAAGGCTGCTGCATATTATTGAACTTCCACATAAGAAACTATTGCTGTATGCACAGAAAGACCAAGTGATAACAGGGAATTAGGGTGCAGTCAATTAAACACACCTGGTGGTAATAAATTTGCTCTCAAGTAGCTCTAAGTAGCTTCTCTTCCTGTCGTCCCATTAATAGTTGATTTTCTGGTCAGGTGCACTATTGATCGATTTGCACTGAAGCCATTTCTTCCTCATTAGCTTCCCAAACTTTTATTTGCCTCAATTTTCCTCAAATACAAAAGCCTTTTACAAGATTATAAAAGAGTTGCTTGGCAATGATTTCATTCCTTAACTGTCATGGTTGAGCACACAATGTCACCTTTTTGGCAGGGAGAAGTTAGATGTTTTACTATTTCCAAAGTTTAGTCCATTCAATTACAATGTAAGATATTTAGTTATTTTTAATTATATATTTCCTACATGAATGTTTTCAGCTTTGATAATTGTATATAGCTCTGTTGAGACAGAATAAAGATTTTTTTCTGTTACAAATGTATCCAGAGACTTTTCCTGGTTAAAAAAAAATGCTAGCAAGAAATATGTCTGTTTGTTTATTATTCTCAAAAAATCTTTTCATACCCTAAATGAGAAATCTGGGCCCTTACAGTAATAATCGCCATCTACTGTTCTGTTCTCAATGATTATAAAATATAGAAGCTTATAGGCAAACAAATAGACTGCAGTAAATTCCTGTAAAATTAGAAAATTAGTTTTCATAATTTTTCTGTTGTCTTCCCACACCTATATACCAATTATACTATTTGTATCTGTTTGATATAAGATATTCTATGTTTTGTGTATAGTAGTTATATAATTCACAGTTACTCATGGACATAGCTGTTAAGATGTTTTGTGATGACAATATAGTTTTGTGCAATATTGAACACCCAGGAGTGAGATGTAGAAATAAGACAAAAAAAGTTGGAAATAATAGACATAGTTGACTTTTGAAAATGTAAGGATTAGAGGCACAGACTCCTGCATAGTTGAAAATTCAAGTGAACTTTACAATGAGTTGTTCCTATCTGTGTTTCTACATCCACAGCTTCAACCATAGGCAGATCAGATAGTGTGGTGGTACATAATTGTTGAAAATAACCTGTATATAATTGGACCCACAGAGTTCACTGGTGACCCACTCCAGTTCTCTTGCCTGGAAAATCCCATGCATGGATGGAGGAGCCTGGTAGGCTGCAGTCCATGGGGTCGCTAAGAGTCAGACATGACTGAGCGACTTCCCTTTCATTTTTCACCTTCCACTTTCATGCATTGGAGAAGGAAATGGCAACCCCCTCCAGTGTTCTTGCCTGGGAATCCCAAGGACGACGGAGCCTTGGTGGGCTGCCGTATATGGGGTCGCACAGAGTCAGACATGACTGAAGCCACTTAGCAGCAGAGTTCAAACCCATGTTGCAACAGCTCGGGAGTCATCTCTACAGCTATTTCAAGGCAATAAAACACATCCTTTTTTTTTTTTTAATAGACCATAATTTCCCTGACTTGACTACACTTGGCCACATTTATTACAAAGAAAATAACTAAAGGTAAATAGAAACTTTCGTATGTAACACTGGGGATAGGCTGAAGTATCTAGTGCATTATTATGTGACAGAATTTAAGAATGCAGAATTTGGATTAAAAGCTCTACACCAATAGCCTAATATTATGGGCCTTCATGCAATCTCCTTGAATGTAGAACAATTTAGAAAATGTCATAGTTGTTTATCTATTTATTTATAATTATTTTTCAGAAATTAGAAGACAAATCAATCACAAAAACTTAGTAAATATCCTTGATGGTATTTGGTGGGAAAATCTATATGCAAAAATCTAGATTCCTCTAATAAAATATGTTTTCAAAAAAATTTCTTCTTTTATCAAATTAATTTGCAATTACTTATTTGATAATTTTGCCTGCAATAGTTACTAGGTGACAGAGAGTATGCACAAATGTGGACTGAGATTGCTCTTGTCACATGACTTCCTTGTATGTTGTGGGAGGAAATTCAGGTCAATCAGTCTTGGGGAGGCATAAGTTTTCTCATCATCTTATTATCTGTTCAGTTTAGTGGCATTTTGGAAGACAAAGGGAATAAAATATGTATTCCATGGAAATATTCAACTGGGATTCCATATTCTTTTTTTAGATGAGAGTACTAGATCAATTTTCTTACCAATATTAAAATAAGCATTTAAATAGAGGTCTGAAGTTAAGTTGCAGTTATAATTTTTAATGTTCCTGTTACTAGGTGACTAAGGAAGTATACTGTTGGACATGGGAAGGAAGTTGCTCTTGTCACGTGCCTTACTTGTGTGTTGTTTTGAAGAAATTCTTTAAATCATACCACATAAATGCCTGACAGCAGACCAGGTATAACTGACGCCTGCAGCCTCCATATTCTCACTGGTAGCCAGTTGTGAAGATTTTTGGCATTCAGTGTAAAAAGTATGTTTCTTAGATGACCTAGTTTCCGATGACATTCAGTGTAAAACATGTAGTTCTTAGATGATTTGTTTCCTGAGGATGCTATAACAAGGTGCCACCAACTGGGTGACTTAAGACAACAGAAAAATTTCTTTAGCAGTTTGGGAAGCTAGAAATCCAAAATCAAGGTGTCTGCTGGGTGGCACACTCCTCCTCCTCAAGTCTTTAGAAGAGAGACCTTTCTTGCCTCTCCCTATTTCTGGCACTCCAAAGTGTTCCTTGGTTTATAGCAACATAACTTCAACCTATACCTTTATCTTTATGTGATGTTCTCCTTGTGTTTCTCTATTTTCTAAGACTCTTATGAATCCTTATGAATTTTGAGTAGAGTCTTACAACATAGTATGTCCCAGATCAACAAATTAGTCTAATGTGTTGACTGGAAATTCTAGACCTAGTTTTCCTGACTTTCTCACTCTATTTCCTGAAAAAGATATTTGGCTTACTAATATAAATATTATTATAACTTTATCAGAGTAGAATGCTTATTATACCCATGCCCATTGTTTTCTTCAACATACTTTTCATTGGATGCTGACTATTCATGGGGATAGTCCTCTTTATCTCTTGCTCTTTTTTTGTACTTTTACTAAATTAAATTATTCATGGGTGGGATACAAATGCACATAAGTAATACAAAAAATATTAATGCAATAAGAATTTAACATTTCTTATTTTTATTATTCAAGTGGATATATATAAATTATTGCCTTAACCATATATCTAATTAATATCCTATGACATTGAGGCTGACTAACTTATACACTCATACTCACAGGAATAAATGAATGAATAAATTGATTGATGGGCAGGTGAGTGAATTGTTGGATGAATCATAAACTTATAGTTGTAGTAAGTCTTTGCCAATCAATAGGTATTGGTATTCTAAATAGCACATTATAGGCTCACACTTTAATAGATAGCTGCAGTCGGCATAGACTATTCTAGTACAGGGTTTCCCTGGTGGCTCAGATAGTAAAGAATCTGCCTTCAGTGCAGGAGACCAGCATTCAATCCCTGGGTTGGGAAGATCCCCTGGAGAAGGGAATGGCAACCTACTCCAGTATTCTCTCCTGGAAAATTCCATGGACAGAAGAGCCTGGTGGGCTATAGACAATGGGGTCACAAAGAGTTGGACATGACTGAGGGAATTTCACTTTTCACTCTAGTACAAGGATTTTACAAGAATATGAATTGATTTTCTAGTATTTGCTATATCCTGATAAAGTTTACGTATGTAATAATATTTCATCTAAAAAACACTTATTTTGAGACCAATAGGGCCATAATTTTCATTTACTATCTCCTAGGACCTGTGTAATTCCTGAGGGTATAAAAGGGATGTGGAAACATTCATAAAAAAATTATAAATTCTGAGAATTTATTCATAATGAATTAATATGTCTCAGCACTGGTTATACTACCAGTGTGCTTTGGAGGATTTAGAATTCCTCTGGGTAATTTGTTTTGCTAAAAATATGTAGCTTAAAAATTCAGACCACTAATGTATTGAACTTTTCATCATCACATTTAAAAAATATTTTCTCTACAGACATTTAAATTGTGAAAAATCACAAAGTAGAGCCATTAAAATACTTTCAGAAGTCATTAGGGTACTCCCTTATTGCGCATTCTTTATAATTATTTTGAGTTGTGGATCAGAATAGCAGTCATTGAATAAATATTGAATTCCCATTTTGTACACAGGACAATTTCATTCAGGTTGAATATTTTGATATTTGCACCCCAGTAACTTATTCTCTAATGAAATGTGCAGAGCTCCCCTACAAAATCTAGTATAGGAGAATGTAATTATGTGATAAGAAATATATATGTATTTTTAAACTAACAAAATAAGAATCTAAGGGGTTTCAAGGAGGTGATGGGACTTTCTGACTTTTGAAAGTGAGATAGCATTAGGTAAGTTATAAAAAATAATACAGTCTCAAAATAATGAGATATCCTCATCTGTGTAGTCTTAGGGTAATATGGAAATCTATTTTATCACAGGGAATGTGTTTTGAGAGTTAATGAAAAATCAGTTGGAGTGGCTTTATGGAGGGTTATGAAAATGAGATAAGTTTTTGTACTATTAAGATTTATTGGTCTATTGACTGACCTGACTTTAGAAAATGAAATGTTATAAGTATAAATAATACATGAAAATTATATATAAGCATATCAATAGTAATTTATTAAAATTAAATATTACTATTGCTATATTATAGCAATGCTAATTAACATGCTAATATTAATATATTTTAATAGTATAGTAAAATAATAAACATAATTTTTTTAAGAACACAAATTCATAGGTACAGAGAAGAGATTGATGGTTGCTAGAGGTGGAATGTGAAGGTATGGGAGAAATGGGTGAACTTTGCTTACTAAAAATTTAAATAAATTATTTGCATAAATATATGTAATATAACTATATATACATATATGTAAAATAGAACTTTATATAATATAGAGCTTTACACATATACTAGAACTTTATTTCTCTGTTACTGCAAATTCATACTTTACCAACATTTAATTTATGACCAACCTAGATAGTATATTCAAAAGCAGAGACATTACTTTGCCGACTAAGGTCTGTCTAGTCAAGGCTATGGTTTTTCCTGTGGTCATGTATGGATGTGAGAGTTGGACTATGAAGAAGGCTGAGCGCCGAAGAATTGATGCTTTTGAACTGTGGTGTTGGAGAAGACTCTTGAGAGTCCCTTGGACTGCAAGGAGATCCAGCCAGTCCATTCTGAGGGAGATCAACCCTGGGATTTCTTTGGAAGGAATGATGCTAAAGCTGAAGCTCCAGTACTTTGGCCTCCTCATGCGAAGAGTTGACTCATTGGAAAAGACCCTGATGCTGGGAGGGATTGGGGTCAGGAGGAGAAGGGGATGACCGAGGATGGATGGCATCAGGGACTCAATGGACGTGAGTCTGAGTGAACTCCGGGAGTTGGTGATGGACAGGGAAGCCTGGCCTGCTGCGATTCATGGGGTCGCAAAGAGTTGGACGCGACTGAGCGACTGAACTGAACTGAAGTGAATTTCTTACCTAAGGGTGAAAGATTTATAGATACTTTACATTTTCCATTGTTTTCTATGTTACTAATAGTCTTATTTTTACATGTATTATAATGATCTCACAGTTGGGAATGTGTTTTGGTGATTTGTGAAGGCACGAAATTGTGTGTGTTTGCATGTTTTGAGTGGTTATTGATGTTTGGATATTTCCTTAGCACACATGAAGGATTCATCAGTGGAGACCATAAATTCGACCTGTATGAAGCCCTCTGAAGTTAGATGATGGCGCTTAGCTGGTTGATTCTTTGACTGGTAAAGATGCCTGATCTCTCTCTAACTTGCTACCACAGATCAGTCTAGCCAGAACCTGTAACACTTAGATTTTTTATTCCTAGTACTATTCTCTATATCTTGAAGATTCCAAAAGCTATGTCAAACTCTTCTATTGGTTCTCCTAGGATGTTACTTAATTTGCCTGGGAGTGATTGGAAAAGGTACTGTGCTCTTATAAATAGAAACTAAAAAACAAACAAACAAACAAACAAAAAAACTGTGTATATTTAAAATCTCCATCAGTCAGTCAGTCAGTTCAGTTCATGTCCAACTCTCTGCGACCACATGAATGCAGTCTGCTAGGCTTCCCTGTCCAGCACCAACTCCCAGAGTTTACCAAACTCATGTCCATTGAGTTGGTGATGCCATCCAACCATCTCATCCTCTGTTGTCCCCTTCTCCTCCTGCCTTCAATCTTTCACAGCATCAGGGTCTTTTCAAATGAATCAGCTCTTCGCATCTGGTGGCCAAAGTATTGGAGTTTTCAGCTTCAACATCAGTCCTTCCAATGAATATTCAGGACTGATTTCCTATAGGATGGACCGGTTGGATCTCCTTGCAGTCTAAGGGACTTCAAGAGTCTTCTCCAACACCACAGTTCAAAAGCATCAATTCTTCGGTGCTCAGCTTTTTTTTATAGTCCAACTCTCACATCCATACATGACTACTGGAAAAACCATAACCTTGACTAGATGGACCTTTGTTGGCAAAGTAATGTCTCTGCTTTTTCATATGCTATCTAGGTTGGTCATAACTTTCCTTCCAAGGGGTAAGTGTCTTTTAATTTCACCATCTGCAGTGATTTTTGAGCCCCCCAAAACATAAAGTCTGTCACTGTTTCCACTGTTTCCCCATCTATTTCCCATGAAGTGATGGAACCAGATACCATGATCTTTTTTTCTGAATGTTGACCTTTAAGCCTTCTTTTTCACACTCCTCTTTCACTTTCATCAAGGGACTCTTTAGTTCTTCACTCTGCCATAAGGGTCATGTCATCTGCATATCTGAGATTATTAATATTTCTCCTGGCAATCTTGATTCCAGCTTGTGCTTCATCTAGCCCAGCATTTCACACGATGTACTGTGCATATAAGTTAAATAAGCAGGGAGACAATATATAGCCTTGTTGTGCTCCTTTCCCTATTTGGAACCAGTATGTTGTTCCATGTCCAGTTCTGACTGTTGCTTCCTAACCAGCATACAGATTTCTCAAGTTACTCCTTGTATACTCACAAAATGTAGGTAAGACAATCCTACCATGATTGCCTTTTGTATCATCTTTGATTGTAACTTTTGGATATATGCTACTTTTTTTTTTTCAAATGAGGACCCAGACAAAATTTTAGTATTGTACATATTCTATTTTCACTAATATTTACACCAACAGGGAAGAATCACAAAATTTGGAGCCGATTAAAGCAGAAAAGTTTGATTGGCAGTGTTACTTATTATGAATTGAAAGACAAAATTAATATCTCTTTATCTGGAATAGCTCCTCAGTATTTCCATGTATTTCATAATCTTTACACTTTTGGCAGATAAAGCGTATGCTTATAGAATGAACCTAAGTTTACGGGTGTCATTTCTACATGATTAATTTGGCTTATGCATTCTTGACAGAGTGTCATAGAAATTAATTTTTACTCAGTGTATCATATTATGATATACATGATTTTTTAAATTATTTTTAATGTTAACTTTGTCACCTGGTTGAGGATTTGTCTGTTGGGGGGTCTCCATAGAAAAGTTTCTATTTTGACTTTAGAAATTACTAAGTACTGTGTGTGGATAACACTTTGAATACAAATAAGTGTCCTTCTTTTCATTCAGCTTACACTCACTCATTTTATATTCATTTCTTTTATTGTATGTTATTATTATGATGATTGCCAAATAGTGATTTTCTAACTTCATCATTTCTTCTACATTTATCTGTTGACATTATTCCCTGAGTAAGAACTTTCCATTTTTTCCATGCATTTTGTTCATTTACATAAAATTTATTCACAAATTCTAAATTGATTTGATGAGAGGTTCAAATTGTCATAGGTTTTTTTATTGGGAGTAACTCAAGCTTGTTCCTATAATATTTTGACATACCTCTATCATTAAGCACATTTTACATTTCTGGCATACCATGTTGCACATATATTTTATACTTCCAATTTCCCAGTCCCAGAAACATTCATTTGTCCATGGAATCTTGTTACTTCTTGTTACATCTGAGCGCTAGGTTGCCAAATGCCACTGGGTGCCATTGTTTCTAGAAAATGTGTGTATAAATGAATGCATTGGCTTCTATTTGTGGGCGTGTGTATGTATTTCTCAGTCACTCTATCCATCTATTCATCTACCTATATAATCTATCTCTTCAGAATAAATCCAACCTGTATTTAGAGCAAACTCTTCTTAAAGCTCACAATAATGCATATTAAGGACATCAAAATAGTGTATTTACATAAAAGAGACATTAATGCATTATACAAGGAAATCCTGGGGCTTTCTTAGGGACTCAGTGGTAATGAATCCACCTGCCAAGGTAGGAGATGCTGGTTTGACCCCTGGGTTGGGAGTTCTTGAGAAGGAAAGGATAACCAACTCCAGTTCTTGCTTAGGAATACCATGAACAGAGGAGCCTTGTGGGCTACACTCATGGGGTCACATAAGAGTCAGACGTCACTTAGCGACTAAGACAACAACAACAAAGGAAATCCTACTGTCTGTTCTCAGTAGTCATTGTAGTAACATTGCATAAAGTCACGGGAACACTGAATTAAGAAAGCATTGTTTCTGGGTCCAATACAAGCTTCAGTCTCTAAAAGACTCTGGTCACAACATTTTTATCAGGTGATCAATGCATATGTTTTATGAATGTTTTTATTTTAAAGTAGTTTGAATGTTTTGTTGATTCGTTGCCATTGAACTCACAGCTAATAATTCTAACACATAACATTTTCTCCATAAACCTTACCACAGTCTTCTTGCACTTATTAGCCAACACCTTAGTAGTACATTTTGGGGTCATTTTACATGGAAAAGTCACAAATGAAGGCACATTTGTTTTAGATGGCACTAAGAACCCTTGTAGGATAAAATTTGAAACAGGAAGCCAGAGCATCACCCTATTAGATCTTACCTGGGAACATGCACGACAGGGCCACCCAGAAGTTTTTCCATTCTGTGTGTGTCTGGGCATGACTAAGAAAATATTCTGAGTATTGATTACAATGGGCTTTCCTGGTGGCTCAGATGGTAAAGAATCTGCCTGCAATGATTTACAAATAAATTTTAGCAATGAGAGGGATTTCAAAATATTGATCAATTGTACATATATGATCTAGGTTTTACTGGAAATGTATTTTTTAGATGTGATTACTACTTAAATCAGTAACTTTGACTAAAACAGATTACCTTCCAAAATATGTATGGACCTCACCCAAATAATTGTGGACCAAACAGAGTGAGGTACCCCTTCGCCAAAAGAATAAAGTCTGCCTCCAGAATGCCTTTGAGTTTGAACTACAACTGAGGTCAACTTTTTTAACATCTCTTAGTCTATAGGCCTGCTCTGCAAATTTCAGTCTTGCCAGCTCCATCATCATGTGAGCCAACTGCTTAAAATAACTCTCTCTGTGTGTGATATACATATACATCCTGTTGGATCAGTTTCTATGGAGAATCCTAAGTAGTACAGTAGCCAGTGTCAATTATCATGTTATAACAACTCATTTTATATGTAGTAATAGCAAGTGATAATAAAAAAGTAGATGGTTTTCATATAAGAACACATATAGAATAGACAAAATAAATCAGATAATTCACAGGTTAAAAAAAGAAAACCTTAAGGATTTTATATTTAATTTCATATATGCTGACATATTACCCATTAGTGTGAAGACTTCAGTTCAGGTCAGTCACTCAGTCGTGTCTGACTCTTTGTGACCCCATGGACTGCAGCAAGCCTGGCTTCCCTCTCCATCACCAACTCCCGGAGCCTACACAAACTTGTATCCATTGCGTCGGTGATGCCATCCAACCATGTTATCCTCTGTCGTCCCCTTCTCTTCCCACCTTCAATCTGTCCCAGCATCAGGGTCTTTTCCAATGAGTCAGTTCTTCACATCAGATGCCCACATTATTGGAGTTTCGCTTCAGCATCAGTCCTTCCAATGAATATTCAGGACTGATTTCCTTTAGGGTAGACTAGTTGCATCTCCTTGCTGTCCAAGGGACTCACAAGAGTCTTCTCCAACACCACAGTTCAAAAGTGTCAATTCTTCTGCACTCAGCTTTCTTATAGTCCACCTCTCACATCCATGCATGACTCTTGGAAAAACAATAGCATTGAGTAGATGGACCTTTTTTGGTAAAGTATTATCTCTGTTTTTTAATATGCTATCGAGGTTGGTCATAACTTTTCTTCCAAGAATCAGGCATCTTTTAATTTCATGGCTGCAGTCACCATCTGCAGTGATTTTGGAGCCCAAGGAAATAAAGTCTTTCACTGTTTCCATTGTTTCTCCATTTATTTGCCATGAAGAGGTGGGACTGGATGCCATGATCTTAGTTTTCTGAATGTTGAGTTTTAAGCCAAGTTCTTCACTCTTCTCTTTCACTTTCATCAAGAGGCTTTTTAGTATTTCTTCACTTTCTGCTGTAAGGTAGTGTCATCTTCATATCTGGGGTTATTGATATTTCTTCTGGAAATCTTGATTCCAGCTTGTGCTTCATCCAACCCCACATTTCACATGATGCACTCTGCATATAAGTTAAATAAGTAGGGTGACAATATACACCCTTGATGTACTCCTTTCCTGATGTGGAACCAGTCTGTTGTTCCATATCCATTTCTAACTGTTGCTTCTTGACCTGCATACAGAGTTCTCAGAAGACAAGTCAGGTGGTCTGGTAGTGTGCTGACTATTTGGCCAGAATTAACCTTGTTTGATTACTGTCTGCCTAATTTAGCTCTGGCTTCACATTAAGTAATCAAAAACTCTATTACACCAAGAATTCATATTCTTTAAACTTGTATAATATTAATTACCTTCAGGTGAACAGTTTCTTAGTTTAGGGTTCCTAGAAATTTATTTTCATTGAGATCCATAGTAAGAATAATTTTGCAAGAGAGGATAGAATAGGAGGTTTTACTCAGAAAATGCCAAAAAAGCATGAAGGGATTAAATGCACCCAGCTCTGTGCAATGATTTGCTCAACTGTGATATGATTGTGAAGCATTTCCTCTGAGCTAAGAGGGGACCTGTGTCAATGTTATCAATTTGTGCTGATACTGCTTTGCTGAGGAGGGTGATCTGTTCAATAACTTATGGTCATTGTATTGATATCTTCATGTCTAAAATTGCTACCATTTATAAGTGAGCTCTTAAAATCCACTGATATACTTTAATGCAGAATATGCCTTTCTGTTCTGATTTATAGTAAAGCAATAGATTATAAGAGTTCATTGGTAAGTGAAAGTGGTCACCTACATACAAGCAGTCTGTACTCTAGCTGTTAATTATGAGCATAATTAATTCATGACCAAATGGTAAACTGTTATGTGAAACTTTGGTTCTGAAAAAAGATACAATAAAATTTAAGGGACTTCAACAAACAGTTGCAAAATTTAGTGTCTCAAAAAGTTAATGGCTTACATAGTATAGACTTAATATCTAGAAAAGAGAATTAAGGTTGTCTATGTATATATAAAAATAATATTGAGCCCATCAAAATGGACAGAGAACTACTATAGACCTTACATTGGGGTTTCTCAACTGAACTTAATTAGGAAAGGTAACTGATTCAGAAAACCAAATATGAAGTAAGTTTGGACAGATTTACACAGTAGGAAGAATTATAGAGTACCAAAAAAAAAAAAAAAAACTGAATCATCACAAATTTTTAAAAATGTATTAAAAGAAAAATATATGGCATCCATAAAAAAAAGGCTAGAGAAAAATTTAATAAAAACTGTCCTCAAAGACTTTCTCTATTTTCTCAAACTGAACTTAGGAAATTATGAAAGGGAAAATGTGAATCTAATTAAGCAATGTGGACACGAGTCTATACACATAGACCCATGTAGAGTTTAGCTTGTGTGACATAGAGTTTAGCTTGTGACTTTGTTTATTGTGAACACTTGACATTCACTTTAATTCAGTCTGGTTTAGGAAACTCCAGTGTCCCATGAGAATATTTCTTTGAAATCTGTATTTCTTAGTAAGCAAGATTGTGGTGTCTCACCGCTTATAATAATCTCAGTACTATCCTAATTCTTACGTTTGTGTGTATGTGTACTGAGAGTCATAGGGAAAGAGTTTTTATCTATTCTGATATTTTCCTTTACAGTTTTTATCAAAATTTGGGCCCCCCTAAATTATCTGATTCTGATAGTAAGAGATGATCAAAGTCCAACACAAATGAATGGAAGTATTGTAATTATGTTCCCACCAACCCAGCAAAAGATGTTGAAGTCCTGCCCTAACCTTTATTCCTCAAATGTGACTCAATTGGAAACATGGTCAAGTTCATATAAGGTCATGAGGGGACCTCATTAATACATATGTTAAGGGGAAATTAGGGCCCTGAGACAGACACTCATAGAAGGAACATAGAGACATAGAGAGTGGTACCCACAAGTCAGTGGCTGACAGAGCAATCAGAAGCTAGGAGAGACTCATGGATAAGATCCTCAGATGGACTCTACCTGATTTTGGATTTTGGGCTTCCAAAACTTTGAGATGATGTGTTTCTGATGCTTAAATCATCCAGTTGGTGGTACTCTATTATGCCAGCTCCAGGAAATGAGTACAAGGAATACTTCAAACACGTTAAGCATTTGTACAAATTCTGTGAAATAAAGATTTTGATATTAAAATACAAAATCTTTTAAATTATAGTTGTGGGACTAACCTCAGCTTCTGTCATTTTCGCCTACATATATCAGCAAATGCTGCTAATGTGACTTATCAAAGAGATGTCAAGAATTAGAAAATATTTTCCTACTTAGGGGAATAAAAACTGGAAATTCAGTCCAGTGTTATGTGAAAGTTCGGAATCTAGTTAAGTTTATGTAATCTGCTTATAACATTCTATTTCTGAGCAAGTCTCCACATAAAGACTTTTTAAAAAATAAGCATTGTGCTAACATATCTCCATGTGTTGTTTTTACCGAGTTCCTTTCTCAGCTCATACATAATAAAGCTCTGCTTATGAACCTCTGATTTTCTCAGTAATTATTTCTGGAACCATGGTCAATTTGGCTTTGTGTACAGTGAGTCAAAATTTGTTCATTATCTACTTATATGAGTCACATACTGTCTTTCCTGGCAAGGAAATATCTTTTTTATTTTTGTTTGTTCTTTCAAGATATTATTTAATGTTTTACTTTTTGGTAATTGGAATGATTTTTTTTCATTTTTGATATTGTTTCCCTTTATCAAAAAATGACAAACATCACCAGCAAAGTTTTAGTTAATATATTTCTGAAAGTATGTAGCACTTCCATGTTATTAGTTTTGCCTTTGTATTTTTACTTTCTTGAATGTACATTTTGTTCCCTCTGAATGTTTTCCATGAAGGCACTGGCAAGTGTTGGTAATTTGTTATTCAATGCTTTGGCAGCAAAATGAAACAGTAAAGTAGATAAGCAGGTGAGGTGGACTGAAAGGTGTTCATCAAGGTGATCTACATATTAATACCTGCAACTTGTGAATGTTAATTTATAAACAAAAGTGAGTTTTGTGGATACCATTAACTTAAGACTTCAAGGTGGGGAGATTATCATAGATATTTTAGGCAGGCCCTAATGCACAAATGGGGCTTCCTTGGTGGCTGAGTGGTAAAGAATCCACCTGCCAATGCAGGAGAAACAGGTTTGATCGCTGGATTGGGAAGATCCCCTGGAGAAGGAAATGGCAACCAACTCCAGTATTCTTGCCTGGAAAATCCCACAGACAGAAGAGTCTAGCAGGCTACGATTCATGGGGTCAAAAAGAGTCAGATGCATCTTAGCAACTAAACAGCAACAATAAATGCACTCAGTTTCCTTATGAATGAGAGGTAAAGGCAGAGCGACTACACAGAAGAGAAGAGGATAATGTTACCGACCAGGGTGCTTGGCCTTCTTAATCAACAGAACTTGATCAGAGGCCAGGAAATTCAGGCGAGGCTTTTTTGAGGCCCCTGTTGTAGCAGCGGGTAGTGAGAACAAACAACGGGTTCCCTGGCTGGTTCCTTAGATGGGGTGATGTTAGGGGTGTGTCCAAGGGTAGCCTGGAGGCAAGGCTTAGATGTCCTGCCCACACTGCAGATGGTGATGTGTGCAGGGGGCATGCACAGCACACTGCTTTCGCTCCTGACGCCCTGATTTGCTTCAGGCTCCTCAAAAGTGGCAGTTGGATTTTTTGGTCTCTTTGTATATTTGGGGTCCATATTTTCCCCAACTGTGCATGCATGCCATGAGTTTTAGTCCCCTTTTGTTTCTAGAGAAGAAGTATGTCCAGCTGCAAGCATTGCGCTACTTAAACAAAGTGCCCTGGGTCCCAAGCCATTCTCAGTGTGATAATACTTCTTTTTCTGGAAACCTGGAGAGAGGAACTGTAGGCCAAGGAATGTAACAGGAATGAAGCTCTAGAAACTGGGAAAGCTGCTTCCTCTTCTGAAGGGAGACTGGTTGTGCTGACACTGATTTGGGCCCATTGTAAAACATTTCTCTCCTCTAGCTTCCAGAACTGTAAGAGAATAGATGGTGTTTATTTGATCCACCAAACTATGTGGTTTTTTTTTGTGTGTGTGTTGTTGTTGTTTGTTTGTTTTGAGTTTTTATTTTTTATTTTTAATTTTACTTTACTTTGCTTTACATTACTGTATTGGTTTTGCCATACATTGACATGAATCCACCACGGGTGTACATGAGTTCCCAAACATGAACCCCCCCTCCCACCTCCCACCTGATATCATCTCTCTGGATCATCATGGTGCACCAGCCCCAAGCATCCTGTATCCTGCATTGAACATAGACTGGCGATTCGTTTCTTACATGATAGTATACATGTTTCAATGCCATTCTCCCAAATCATCCTACCCTCTTCCTCTCCCTCAGAGTCCAAAAGTCCACTCTACACCTGTGTCTCTTTTGCTGTCTCGCATAAAGGGTCATCATTACCATCTTTCTAAATTCCATATATATGTGTTAGTATACTGTATTGGTGTTTCTCTTTCTGGCTTGCTTCACTCTGTATAATCGGCTCCAGTTTCATCCACCTCATTAGAACTGATTCAAATTTATTCTTTTTAATGGCTGAGTAATACTCCATTATGTATATGTACCACAGCTTTCTTATCCATTTGTCTGCTGATGGACATCTAGGTTACTTCCATGTCCTGGCTATTATAAACAGTGCTGCGATGAACCTTGAGGTATGTGTGTCTCTTTCAATTCTGGTTTCCTCGGTGTAAGTGGTAATTTGTTATACACCATAAACAACTGATAGAGCAAGTCTCCTCTGAGGAGGTGACCATATCTACTTATGAAGCGGAAGGCACCTTCCTGAACAGCAGGTCATTCATACTGTGTGGGTTGATTAGAATTAGGAAAAGGAATGTAGAAGATGAGATGGTGAATTGAAGAGTAGGAGTAAGGAAGGCAGAGCTGGGAGAACAAGAAGGGAATGGTGGGCATATGACTGCTTGGACCTTGTAATGACAATCCTTTAACCTTCCCTGCCATGAATCCCCTGTGAAAAGTGGGAGTGCTTTGAATTCCCTAACCCTGTAGGAGTGCTTTGTAAATCATAGATTTAAGGAAGTGTCACTTAATACTCAAGTGACAAAATGCAAAATACAGAATAGAAGAAGAACGTATTATATCCCTTTGATCAGGGAAACAAGTACAGTTTAAGTCCAATAAAATCACAGTAAAAAAGACTACCTCAGTCATCATAAGAAATATGTAATTTGGATACTTTAGCAAGACTGAACATTGCTGCTAAATCACTATTAAGATGGTGGGTTCCACCCATGGTAATGATGAAGCCCTGTCTGTAAGTGGATTTTCAGGCAGTAAGTATCACTGATGGAGCCTGGAGCTGAAGAATCAGGAAAGTCTGTTCATGGTCTTAAATTTGTGATAAATGGATGAGATTTCTAAGTGACCATAGAAGTCTTGTGTCATCAGTGGAGAGTTGGGCTCCCCTAAAGGCTCAAATGGTAAAGAATCAGCCTGCACTGTGGGAGATCTGGGTTTGATCCCTAGGTTGGGAAGATCTCCTGAGTAGGGAATGGCTACTCACTCCACTATTTTGGCTTGGAGAATTCCATGGACTGTAAGTGGATTTTCAGGCTGCAAATATCACTAACAGGGTTGCAAAGAGTTGGACATGTCTGAGCAACTGATTGGAGAAGGCAATGGCACCCCACTCCAGTACCTTTGCCTGGAAAATCCTACGGATGGAGGAGCCTGGTAGGCTGCAGCCCATGGCGTCGTTAACAGTCAGACACAACTGAGCGACTTCACTTTCACTTTACACTTTTATGCATTGCAGAAGGAAATGGCAGCCCACTCCAGTGTTCTTGCCTGGAGAATTCCAGGGACGAGGGAGCCTGGTGGGCTGCCATCTATGGGGTCACACAGAGTTGGACATGACTGAAGCGACTTAGCAGCAGCAACAGCAGAGCAACTGATATGAACTTAGAAACACATTTTCCTTTCTTAAAAGTTGCTTTGAGGGGAGGGGCACACTATTTCTCCATCATCTCTATTGCCTTGTCAGGTAATTGTAAATGTGAGAAGTCATCTGTGAACTTAGATAAACAAAAGTACTTGATCTTCAGAGATTGTTATGAAATAAGACCATTTCAAACATTTCAAATATATGCAATCTAGTCAAAGCTATGGTTTTTCCTGTGCTCATGTATGGATGTGAGAGTTGGACTGTGAAGAAGGCTGAGTGCCGAAGAATTGAGGCCTTTGAACTGTGGTGTTGGAGAAGACTCTTGAGGGTCCCTTGGATTGCAAGGAGATCCAACCAATCCATTCTGAAGGAGATCAACCCTGGGATTTCTTTGGAAAGACTGATGCTAAAGCTGAAACTCGAGTACTTTGGCCACCTCATGGAAGAGTTGGCTCATTGGAAAATACTCTGATGCTGGGAGGAATTGGGGTCAGGAGGAGAAGGGGACAACCGAGGATGAGATGGCTGGATGGCATCACTGACTCGATGGACGTGAGTCGGAGTGAACTCTGGGAGTTGGTGATGGACAGGGAGGCCTGGCATGCTGCAAATGATGGGGTCACAAAGAGTTGGACACGACTGAGCGACTGAACTGAACTGAATAATAATATTCAAATAGTCCTGATAGACAATAAATTTGAGGGAGAAATATAATTAGCTCAGCTACTCTTTAACAACATATGTTACATAGTTTTTAAAGACCCAAATTTGTGTCCAGTTTTCCAAATTTTCCTTACCCTTCCCAGTACATGCAGAGATACATATTTTCCTCTTCTGTCTCAAGTATACTAAGAATCACAATAACTATTAAGTATAGGTGTATAAACAATTGGCAAGAAGAAAGTATATTCCAGTAAGCAATAATAATCAAACTTTAATATCCTAAGAATCAACTGGTGATCCAGTTAAAATGCAGATTTGATTTCACTCATCCCAGAATGGAGTCTGAATCTACCTTTGTAGCAATCTTCCAGGGTCTGCTGATGTTAGTGTTGAATAGACAATACTTTGACTATAAAGAATTTAAATCAAATTAAATGAGTTTGGGCATGTTTGTCTTCCAGTAATAGAGAAATCATGCCATCAGATGAGACAATTATAACTGCTAATGATTATAAACTTTGGACAAAAGATTAAAACAAAAAAAGTACTATAACTAAGTGAAGGTATCAAAGAGTAATTAAAAGTGTGTAGAAACTTGAGCAGAGTGTATATGTGAAAGAAAGAAATAGCAATTGGTGACTTTCCCATCTTTTGTGGATTTTCTCTTGAGAATAGGTCCCAGATAATGTTCTTGATATTTTGTGTAGAAAAGCAACAGAGATTGATATAAATATGTTCCACATAATGTTAGGGTTTTAATGATTAACTCTAAAACTATATATTAACATCCTAATTCTTCAAACCTGTGAATATCATCCTATATGAAAAAAAATATGAAGATATAATTAATCTAGGGATTTTGAGAATTAATCATCCTGTAAACCCACAGAAATGTCCCTCTGAGAGACATAGAACAGAGACACAGAAACACACAGAGAAAAAGCAATGTGAAGAAGAAGACAGAAACTGGAGTGATATTATCATTAGCCACAAAATTTTTAAGACATATGTACTGTCACCCGAAACTTGAAGAGTCAGGATGTGAATTATCCCTCAGAGCCTCCTACAAGGAGTGCCCCCTGAATGATATATCACCCTTTTTTCTCCTTCTTATTCTGCTGTGGGTGTCTATCTAGAGTTGTCTTTCATGTTCACTCTGCCAATTTCTCGATGGGCTACACTTGTAATTATAGCCCTGGTCTAGTCTAGGGTGATGCTTCAAAATCCTTAGGAAGCAATTTTCTGTCTAAGTTTTCCTGCAAAGTCACTATTGTGATTTCTTTTCTGTGTTTATATAATAGATTGTCCATTTGGTGGTGGCGTGAGGCAAGGGGTGTTGGGTTGGAATTTTTGACCAGAGAAGGTAACGGAAATTCACTGATCCAGATGTATTTTTATTACTGAAGGACCTTTATACCCATAAAATTGCTGTGCCCTTAATAAGTTGAGTGTTTTTTTTATTTCCTCATGATCTAATGTATTTTCTGGTCTAAAAATGCAAATGCAGGTTTGCAATTAGACTACCTAATTTTGAGTTTGTGCTTTGCCATTCACTGCCTATATACAGTTGGTAAGTGTTTTAATATCTTTGAGATTCAATTCTTTTATGTGTAAAAGAGATAGAGAGTACTTATTACATCACATTTTTTTGAGTATTTTATGAGAAACAGTAGAAGTTTTAGTATAGTGCATACCAGTCTGCTAAATTGAATTACAGCATAGTATATCCAATTATTCTAAAGTAGACCAAAAATGATAAGTAATTCCCAGCTTATAATTCTTGTAAGATATTTCTAAATTGTCTGTACTCTTTATTGAAAATACATATATTATCTGCAAGTTACCATACAAGGCAGCCTACTGTTTGTCCATGCTCAGTTAAACCTATGGCCCTCTTCATTTGTCTCTGGAATCTCTGTTGGAGGTATGAAGTGATGTATCACATAGGGCCATCATCTTCTTCTCTGCTGGTGACTTTAGGAATATGGTACACACTACCAAATATTATGTTTTATATTAGTAAGGCATCCTGGTCTCAAATCAAGGATTTATTTTCCAAAATCTTATAAATCATTCCTTAGGTTTATCCTGTATTGGGTTTGCAGTATATTCATTGTAGTAAACTTTTGTTGTGGCAGTCAGACACTCAGTCGTGTTCAACTTTTTGTGAGCTCATGGAATGTAGTCCACCAGGTTCCTCTGTGCTTGGAATTTTCCAGGCAAGAGTACTTGAGTGGGTTGCCATTTCCTACTGCAGGGGATCTTCTCAACTCAGGGATTGAACCAATGTCTGTTATATCGCTTGCATTGACAGATGGATTCTTTACCCCTAACACCTTCTAGGAAGCTATAATCAAATTGTTATTTATGCAGTTTGTGCATTTGAATGTCAAATCTGCCACTTACTAAAGAAGGTAATGGCAACCCACTCCAGTACTCTTGCCTGGAGAATGCCGTGGACACAGGAGCCTGGTAGGCTGCAGTCCATGGGGTCGCACAGAGTCAGACATGACAGAGACTTCATTTTGCTTTCCACTTTCATGCATTGGAGAAGGAAATGGCAACCCACTCCAGTATTCTTGCCTGGAGAATCCCAGGGAGACAGGGGAGCCTGGTGGGCTGCTGTCTCTGGGGTGGCACAGAGTCGGACACAACTGAAGTGACTTAGCAGCAGCAGCAGCAGCCACTTACTAACTGGCAGAAATTGGGATATTTAGTATCCTTATCCATAAAATAAAGATAGTCACTTCTACTTCTTGGTGTTAATGTGAATTTTAGGCTAAATGTTCAATTCATTTCGGTTCAGTCAATCAGTCATATCTGACTCTTTGTGACCTCATGAGTCGCAGCATGCCAGGCCTCCCTGTCCATCACCAACTCCCAGAGTTCACTCAAACTCATGTCCATCGAGTCAGTGATGCCATCCAGACATCTCATCCTCTGTCGTCCCGTTCTCCTCCTGCCCCCAACCCCTGCCAGCATCAGAGTCTCTTCCAATGAGTCCACTCTTCGCATGAGGTAGCCAAAGTACTCGAGTTTCAGCTTTAGCATCATTCCTTCCAAAGAAATCCCAGGACCGATCTCCTTTAGAATGGACTGGTTGGATCTCCTTGCAGTCCAAGGGACTCTCAAGAGTCTTCTCCAACACCACAGTTCAAAAGCATAAACTCCTCAGCACTCAGCTTTCTTCACAGTCCAACTCTCACATCCATACATGACCACTGGTAAAACCATAGCCTTGACGTGACAGACCTTTGTTGGCAAAGTAATGTCTTTGCTTTTCAATATGCTATCTAGGTTGGTCATAACTTTTCTTCCAAGCAGTAAGCATCTTTTAATTTCATGGCTGCAGTCACCATCTGCAGTGATTTTGGAACCTCCAAAAATAAAGTCTGACACTGTTTCCACTGTTTCCCCATCTATTTCCCATTGGATATAAAATCTGACATACATTTGTTACCCCTCAAAATTATAGTTATTTTTAATCTGTGATTATTTTTTCCAGTAACAATTTTTTTTTTTATCCCTACCTTCTGTTGTTTCAGATTTCACATAAACAAATGACTATAACTTAATGGATTTTAGTCACGTCTTCTTTTAGTCTTCTCTTTTAAGCTAAGGAAATGACTGGAGAAAGGAACAGCTACCCACTCCGGTATTCTGGCCTGGAGAAATCCATGGACTCTATAGTCCATGGGGTCGCAAAGAGTCAGACATGACTGAGCAGTTTTCACTTTCATGCTGTTCAAACTCATGATGTTGAAGAGTCAACTGTATTAGTATATAGTGCTGTAAAATACTAAGCAAATACAATTATCAGAAATGAAATGCTCCATACAGTAGAAATAAGATATGAGGTGATTTGCTGTTAAGGCATGAAAGGTGAGGTTTGGGCTGTGCAAGTACCTGTAAGTCCCAAAGATAGTGAGGGAAGAGTTCAATTAAAAGATAAAGATGAAGGTGATATCAGAAATGCAGATGAGATGACTACCAAGGACATGACTTGACTTATAAGTCATTATGCCTTTAAGGCCATGTCTACCTTGGTCATTTCACCTCAGTACAAGCCAAAATAGTCAGCTGAGTTGATGTATAATATCATGTAAGAAACGAATCGCCAGTCTAGGTTCGATGCAGAATACAAGATGCTTGCAGCTGGTGCACTGGGATGACTCAGAGAGATTGTGAGGGGAGGGACGCGGGATGGGGGTTCAGGACTGGGAACACGTGTACACCTATGGTGGATTCATGTTTATGTATGGCAAAACTAATACAGTATTGTAAAGTAAAATAAAGTAAAAAAGAAAAAGAAAAGAAATAAAAAAAAAAACTAATCAAAGAGTAGATTACTTGATTACATAATATAATCAAGTGTCTGAAATTGACTGTTGAACAGAAGCATAAATATGCACACACATCTTGAGAGAAACATGCCATTTGAACAGTTCCCTTGCTTATATTAAGAACATATGTACTTTAAAATCTTTAATTGTATTTTGTTTTCCTTTAATAGCTTTCAGTTCAGTTCAGTTCAGTCATTCAGTCGTGTCCGACTCTTTGCGATCCCTGAAATGCAGCACGCCAGGCCTCCCTGTCCATCACCAATTCCCAGAGTTCACTCAGACTCATGTCCATCAAGTTAGTGATGCCATCCAGCCATCACAGAGGATGCTGAATTTTACCTATTTATAAAAATTGAAAACTGTAAAATCAGTTGGTGCCGGGGGCCAGCCCTGGTGGATCCAGGGTGATTCGAAGGTGGAGACGGAGTCGGCTAGAAAAACACTTATAGAAATATAAGATTAGATTAGGAAATAATAGTATAGTAGGAAAAGTTAGATGGAGAAAAGAAGGCTGAATAACTTGATTTATGTGGAATACCAATCACCACCTAGGTAGGCCACAGGCGTCTTTCTGTTCTCCCGAAGGAGAGGAGGCACTGAGGCCTCCCCGGTCCAATCTTGGAAGCCCAGGCATAATTAGTAGGCTTGGTGAGGACCCACTTCCCAGATGGTAATTCAGCCAGAAGGAGAAAGAAAGAATGACACGGGGGGAATCAGCCTTTCCAGAAACTGATCCCATTTTCTTTATTTTCAGGTTTGCTTATATACCTTTTTTACACATAGGGATGAATACAGAGTCACGTGGGGGTCAGCAGTCCTGACCTTTATCAAAATCAGGTGCTTTACATAAAAAAAGGTCTTAGGGGTTTTACATCATCTTCTGGCCATGAGGCCTGCTGACACTTCATGACCCTCTCTTTCTGATAACCAAAAAACTCATTTTTTCCAAGGGTATTTTTTCTTAAACCAGGCACCACCCTCCAGATAAAGTTACATTCCTATAGGTTAGGGTGTAATGAGTTACAATCAAGAAAGGAACTTATCTAACCCAAGGTTAACATTAATCTTAAAGGTTAATACTTATTTCTCTTATATGCTAGTTATATTCATTATAAGGGCAGGGAATATAAAGATTTACCAATAAAACATCAGCCCAACAAGTGAAGTCCTTTCACCAATACAATTCCTAATCAACCTACTATACTAATAAATTCTAACTTCCCAAAAGAATCTGCCTTTAGTAAGTTGCACCACCCTCCAGATAAAGGTACATTCCTATAGGGTAAGGATGTAATGAGTTACAATCAAGAAAGGAATTTATCTAACCCAAGGTTAACATGATTAATCTTAAAGGTTAATACTTATTTCTCTTATATGCTAGTTATATTCATTATAAGGGCAGAGAATATGAAGATTTAGCAACAAAACATCAGCCCAACAAGTGAAATCCTTTCACCAATGCAATTCCTAATCAACCCACTATACTAATAAATTCTAACTTCCCAAAAGAATCTGCCTTTAGTAAGTCTAAAACATCTTGTGACTCTTGCTGTTGGGAGGCTGTAAATAATCACATTTGACCGGACGAACCTATACAGGCAGGCTAGATAACCTTCAGAGGAGTTTGTAAGCTAAAACACTCTTGTCACGCCCAGGAATTTTATCAACTGGAGCTGCAAGTTAACTCCTTCTCCGAGAGAAATGGTTATGGGGGAGAGCCCCCCGTAAAGTCAGAGGTGTAGGTGAGAGCATAAAAAAGACTCTGGTTTTGGGGGGTAGATGCTCGGAAACAGGGGGTTTCCTGAGGCTTGATCCCGCCTTTGCGTATGCCAAGCCTCCTTCCTCATGACCTTTGCCACGGGCGGAGTTCCTCACGCTGGCCCCCGGTACGACCCAGGGATCCAACCCAGGTCTCCCGCATTGGAGGCAGACACTTTAACCTCTGAGCCACCAGGGAAACCCCTTCCATATACTAGAGGGAAAAAATAAATCTCATGTTTAGAAATGAAACTAAGAAGTTTATTAATCATCAAGTTTCAGTGATAGTGTGCTTCAGTGGATATATTTCTTAATTGGGAGGCAGTTCTTATATAATTTCCATTATCTCCTCTGATAAATCTAGGAGGCTCATGTATAAAGTAAGTTTCATGATTTGATGTCTAGGAATTGCTTTAAAAATTATATTTGCTCTTTAAAACATTACTTCATTGCCACCAATATTGCTTTTCATATGAAAATAAAGAATCCTAATGAGCTAACTTCTCATTCCAAATCTTTAAAAAAATACATGCAAAATGAAGTAATTATTCTCCTGTTGGAAATCATAGTATATTTCCTTTCTAGAGGATGATAAAATTAAAAATTATGCAGTAAGTATTGGTTTCTTTATCACATTCATATTTTGTGCTCCAAAACATATATTCAAATCTAATTAAATACAAATTCATAAATAACATGGTAAAAAGCTTCTGACTTTTCCACATTTTTCTGATAGAATACAAAATCTAATATTTTAATAATATATTATTATTACAGTCTTCCTGCTGCATTTATAAAAATGCTTTGCAGAAATCATTTAAGATAAATGTTTTGAATATTTGTATTAGTGAAGGAGAAAGAAATTTCAGCACCCATGTCTGAATTATAAGCATCTATTTGGTCTTGCACATAAGTGCCTTAGCATTAATGTCTTGAAACTGCACTCTTACTGAATTTCATAATACTAGTTCATGTTCCTGCTTCGTAAAACAATAGGGTGTTTTGTCATG
The DNA here is from genome assembly GCA_006408695.1 of Aepyceros melampus. Taxonomy (NCBI): domain Eukaryota; kingdom Metazoa; phylum Chordata; class Mammalia; order Artiodactyla; family Bovidae; genus Aepyceros; species Aepyceros melampus. The sequence goes on from SJXQ01010777.1 coordinate 267,406, forward strand.
GTGCTTTGCAATATACACATTCATCAAATTATGATTAGCTAAGGTCAAGCTTGCAGCTACAATAACATTCACAGTATTTGATAAATAATGCAATAAAATATCATTAACTGCTCAGTGTAATGGATGATCTACTTCTTTCCCCTTCTTTTGCTCAGCTATAATCTTTGGGCTGCAAAAGTCACACTACATCTCTGATAATAATGGCTTGTTATTGAATCCATTAACTTAATATTTTTCCATTTTATTACACATTTTAGATAAAATAATCAATTGACAGCATTTATAAATAATGCCATTGAACATTTGTTAAGTAGATTTTTACCGTGCTTCCTTCCTCAGTTGGTCTTTGTATGTAGCCCATGGATTTATGTATAGATATAAAAATCAAAAATGCAGAATATAAATATAGAAATTATATATAATCTAAGCATCAATATTCTCAAAATTTCTTGAACTAAAAAAGTCAACATAATGTGGTTATAAGTATTATACATATTTAATTCTAAATTTATAATAGTATAGATATTATATATTGGTGAAATAAAAATACACATTTCTTACTACTATGACAATCCATATGTGATTGTATACATATAAATATATATATACACACACTCATATATATCTAGTAATATATATTTAGATGCATACTCACATATAGATTGTAATAATACTGCCATACAACCCAGCAATCCCACTGCTGGGCATACACACTGAGGAAACCAGAATTGAAAGGGACACATATACCCCAATGTTCACTGCAGCACTGTTTATAATAGCCAGGACATGGAAGCAACCTAGATGTCCATCAGCAGATGAATGGATAAGAAAGCTGTGGTACATATACACAATGGAGTATTACTCAGCCATTAAAAAGAATACCTTTGAATCAGTTCTAATGAGGTGGATGAAGCTGGAGCCGATTATACAGAGTGAAGTAAGCCAGAAAGAAAAACACCAATACAGTATACTAACACATATATATATGGAATTTAGAAACATGGTAATGGTAACCCTGTATGCGAGACAGCAAAAGAGACACAGATGTATAGAATGGACTTTTGGACTCTGAGGGAGAGGGAGAGGTGGGATGATTTGGGAGAATGGCATGGAAACATGTATACTATCATGTAAGAAACGAATCACCAGTCTATGTTCGATACAGGATACAGGATGCTTGGGGCTGGTGCACGGGGATGATCCAGAGATATGATATGGTGTGGGAGGTGGGAGGGGTTTCAGGATTGGGAACTCATGTACACCCGTGGCAGATTCATGTCAATGTATGGCAAAACCAATACAGTATTGTAAAGTAAAATAAAGTAAAAATAAACATTAAAATAAAAGAAAAAGAAGATGCCCTGAATATTAACTTATATTAATACTGGAGGCAAGAATACTGGAATGGGTTGCCTTATATGAATCTTGAATTCAAAAGATGCACGATCATTACCTCTGGGGAGATTATGACTAGTAAGTAGGCAGTAGAATTTTTGGACTTACAATCATTTGGAAATTCTTCAAGACATGAAAGAATTAATTCAGACAACTATTTATATTTTGTTTTGAGAAAATCTGTTAGAATGGAAAGAAGCTCATTATAGTGCCTGAAATATTGCCATTAGATAATATTCATAAAATTGCAACAATATTTAAGCCAATTTATATAAAATAAGGAAAAAATATGATAAATTTTATCCATGCAACTCTCTTCAAATTTTAATCATTTGGTAGTTTAGACTTCTGGGAGGAAATTCATGTAAAGTGATATGTTTAAATAGCTATGCAAACACAATAGCTAAGTTGAGCATTTTATGAATATATTTGCATTATGTATTTAAAACTTCAAGTAGAAAAAGAGAATTCCTCTCAACGCTTGGCATACACAGTGGCATACATGACGTGGCATGCTCAGTCATGTCCAATTCTTTCACAGCCTCATGGACTGTAGCTCTTGCCAGGCTCCTCTGTCCAAATAATTTTCCAGGCAAGAATACTGGAATGGGTTGCCTTTCCCATTCCAGAGAATCTTCATGACTCATGGACCATCCTTTATTTCTTGCATCTCCTGCACTGGCAGGCAGATTCTTTACCACTGTGCCACATGGAATCCCTGGCATATACAATGATGTAATCCAATTTTTATTAATATTTTCCTGAGGTCCACCAAGATATTTTAACCATTATCAACTTTATTCTATAGTGATGTTTTTTTTTCCTTTAAGAATAGTAATCCAAAATATTAAGTTATTTGAACTTAAGCAATTTCTTGCAATTTTTTTGCTTTTAGTCACCACATGGGAGAAACTTTGAAATAAGCAGAAACAGTGTAATTGCAAGGAAGAGGAAGAAGCTATGTACACAATTCTGTTTCAGAGTGTGAACCTGAAGTAATCTTTCAAAATGAAATGTGTTTCCCTATGATGGTGAAGTCCTGAAAATGAATGGAGAGTACTCCACACAGGACAAGGAAGCTCATTCACCAGTGAGCACTATCTGTATACGCCAGTGACTAGGAACCTGAGGATCAAAGGGAGGTCCCACAGCTTCAGAGTTTACTGTGCAGTGGAAGAAAACAGGCAAACGCAGATTCTTCTCAGCTGCACCATGTTCTGTGAGGACAGGCCATGCAACCACCTGCTTTTCACGGTATCCCTTGAGTTTTGGGGGACTAACCCAGAGCTTTGTACATAGCTGATTCTCCAAAATAAGTATTGATGGATAGGAACACTATTGTTCCTACACAGTTGAGAGAGAGCACGTTGGATGCACACTTAAGCCACAACAGAAGATAGAAAAAGATACTGTGAGGAGGTGCCATCCAGATTTAATTTTCAGCCATGTGAAGGAACTAGCCAAGTAAGTGAAAGGATCTAAGCAAGACAGATGTGAGTAGAGGCAACATGGCATACAGGCAGGAGGAGCAGCAGATGAACAGGTTCAGTCCCACGAAGTTCATGGCGAATTTTAAGTCATGACCTGTGGCTGGAGTGGGCTGTAGATGGTGGAGAGTGGCCAGACGTGAAAGTGGCAATATGCGGTGACTCTGGTCATAAAAGCTCATATACGCTGTGCAGGAGCCATTCAGCTTTAACTTATAAATGATGAACAACCCATGAAAGACTTAGAAAGTGAGATTCACACTAATATTTTGAATTTTTATAAAATCACTCTTGTATCCAACTGGAAGGGAGGAGTTGAGATGAACAACTAATTAGGAGTTTATTTCTCTAATTGTGACATGGCATGAACAGGACTCATAGCAAAGAACAGATACTAAGAGAGAAATATTTAGATGGATTTGAAAGTTATAATTTTAGAGATGGAAGGCATAGAGTTTATGCTCCAGGAAACCATTTCATTATGTTGTGTTAGTCTCTCAGTTGTGTCCAATACTTTGCAACACTATGGACTGTAGCCAGCCAGGCTCCTCTGTCCATGGAATTCTCCAGGCAGGAATACTAGAGTGGGTTGCCTTTCCCTTCTCCAGGAGATCATCCTGACCCAGTGATCGAACCTGGGTCCCTATATTGCATGTGGATTCTTTTTCCTCTGAACTACCAGGGGAAAATGACCAAATGAACTGAAATACATAGGTTACTTTGTTTAGGGCTTCCCAGGTTGTGCTAGTGATAAAGAACCCATCTGCCAATGCAGGAGATGTAAGAAACACAGGTTCAATCCCTGGGTCTGGAAGATCCCCTGGAGAAGGGCATGGCAACCCACTGCAGTATTCTTGCCTGGAAAATCCCATGGACAGAGGAGCCCCAGGGGCAGGCTACAGTCCATAGGGTTTCAAAGAGTTGGACATACCTGAAATGACTGAAGAAACATCCTCCCTCACACACACATTGAAGTATTTCATTTCATTTCATTGTTGTTTTAATTGTTTTAGATCATCATGCCAGTCACCAGTTAAAAGTTATGTAACTCTCTGCCAGATCCATTGCTTCAGCACGTACTGTTTTAAGAAATATTATACCATGCTGTGGAATACTCTAGGAAATTATGCAAAAAAAAAAAAAAGTTAAAACATTTTCTCTAGCTGTGTTCTAAATGGTAGCATACAATTTCAAAATATTTTCCTTATTTAGACATGAGGAATGACTTCCCCATGTGGGAGTACATGGGGAAAAGGACAGGGGGTTAGAGAAATTAAGTGAGTCAAAAATTGTTTAAAATTGATGCTATGAATCTAAAAGACAGCAGATTACTGAGTAGAACCATTGACAAGTATCCATACAGGTAGGAGAGCAGGGGAGCTGATTGTGAGAAGCTGCAAAGAAGAAGCCATAGGAAAAGGATGTAGCAGCTATTAATTTACACAGGGGTTGAGATTCTGTCCTACCCAGAGCACTTATCCTTAGATAGGAAGTTAGTTTTATATTAATCTGATTAATGTGATTGGTGGACTTTCCTGGTGGCTCAGTCAGTAAAAATTCTGCCTGCAATAAAGGAGACATGGGTTCTATCCCTGGGTTGGAAAGATCCAGTGGAGAAGGAAATGGCAGCCCACTCTAGTATTCTTGCCTGAAAAATCCCATGGACAGAGTAGCCTGTCAGGTTACAGTCCATGGGTTAGCAAAGAGTCGGACACGACTTAGCAGCACCAAAGCACAACCTGATTGACATCTTGATTGTGCTGTTATAGAAAGGAAATGAGAATCTTTAAGTATTTTGTTACACATTAGTGTAAAGTGGATAACAGAGATTAAGTAAATCTTATTCTCTTAAAGGCAGAATATTTTCATAATTTATTTTCATAATTATTTCATTATTATTTTCATAATTTGATTCCTTGCCTCTTCATATATTAATTTATAAATCTGGGCAAAGTGTTTGAACTCTTTTAAGCTCTATCATAAACTAATAATCATAAGACAGACCTTATTTTGTTTTCATGAGGATAAAATGAAATAATTCATATAAGTGGCTTAGTACTTTCTATTTGATATAGTGTTTAGGTTTAGTCTCATCATGATTTTTCATCCATTTACTATTTTAGGTGCTGGAGAAATAGCCCTGCTTTAAGACAGAAGTCTATGCCTTCATGGTACTTAACTTCTGCTGAGTAAAATCATACTCATTGTCCTATTTTAGCTTTCATAATGTTTTTCATCTCTGAAATTCTATATACAGTATTCATTCATTGGGTTGGTCAAAAAGTTTGTTAGGGTTTTCTGTAAGATGTTAAGGAAAAACGCAAGCAAAATTTTTGTTAACTCATTCGGAGAAGGCAATGGCACCCCACTCCAGTACTCTTGCCTGGAAAATCCCATGGATGGAGGAGCCTGGTGGGCTGCAGTCCATGGGGTCGCTGAGAGTCGGGCACAACTGAACAACTTCACTTTCACTTTTCACTTTCATGCATTGGAGAAGGAAATGGCAACCCACTCCAGTATTCTTGCCTGGAGAATCCCAGGGACAGAGGAGCCTAGTGGGCTGCCATCTATGGGGTCGCACAGAGTCGGACACGACTGAAGCGACTTAGCAGCAGCAGCAGCAATATGTAGAATTATTGCTTAGGTAATAATTCCAATTAACAGAACAGTTCTGTTTTTTTCTGTTAAAAACTGTTATGAGAGTAAGTCTTTGTAACTAAGAGAAAGGAAAGCTAGATAAAACAGCATTCAGAAAACTGATGAATTTCTTCCTTTTTTTCCAATGTATCCAATATCACTAAAGCCTTCTGTAGTAGCTCTATTTCTTACCATTTTCTACTTTACAGCAAGAATGTGAATTGTGATGTAGATCAAGAATTATTAAGCAGAACAGACAAACATATTCTAGTGTTACAGCACAGTAGTCAGTGTTATCACAAAAAAGAAAGAAAAATGAATCATGTAAAAAATAATTGTACTAGGCCTATTCATTTTTAGTCTTTGGCCTATCCAGCAATATCTAGGCAACCAGCACATTTAGAAAACACTGAGTAAAAGACTAGAAGTGTACTTGATTGTACTATTCTTCCTACAAAATGCCATCTGTGAGTCCCCATACATTTTTCCATGAAATGATTCAGTGATTTGTTTATGAATTTGCCTTGGGATGTTAAAGGAGTATATTTAATAAGAACATCTTATGCTAAGTCAGGGAAAATTAAATCCTTCATTAGAGAATGTCAGACTGGGAAAAAAAGATACAATGAGAGGGATGAGATCATTGAAAATTACAGTAGGAATGAGTAAGCTTTAATCATGGTGGTTGAAAGTAAAAATTTAATTAATTTTACCTATTTTAAACAAAAAGAAGCCTATTATTTCCTACAGATTATATATGTTACCCCAAAAAATGCTTTAAAGTAGCAAATTTTTCAATAAATGAATTACGCATCAGTATCTCTCATAACTGTAGATGAAAAATACTCAGGAAAATATTAACAAGTTAAATCCAACAACATATAAAAGGAATTATACAACACAATTAAGTGCAACTTATCCCAGATATACAAGATTGGTTCGACATTGGAAACATAATTAATTTACTCTATCACATCAACAGACTAAAAAAGGAAAATCATGTGATAATATCAACAAATGAAAGGGAAAAAAAACTGATGAATTTGAAAATAATTAATAAGAAAAAAATCTTAATAAAATAGAGATAGAAGAGAACTATCTCAAAATTGGCAAAGAGTAACTACAAAAAATACACAGCTGATATCATACTGAATAGTAAGAAACTCAAACCTATCAGGTACAAGATAAAGATATTCTAGTACAATTAAAAAAGAGAGAGTGAATGGAGAGGAGAAGGGAAGGGAGGGAGAGGAAAGAGAAGGGAAGAGAGAGAAAGAAGAGTAAGGAGAAAAGAATTGGGAAAAGAGTGGGGAGAAAAGAATTCTGATTTGTTCACAGATGACATGACTGTTTATGTAGAAAAAAAAATGTTTTTAATCAAAACAAACAAACAAAAAAACCTCCTGGAATTAATAAATGATTATACCAAAGTTGCAAGATCCAAGGTCAGGGTAAAAAAGTCAACCACTTTCCCATATACCAGCAACAGATGAGATTTGAAATCAAAAACAATCTCATTTATATTAGCAACTTAATATAAATAAGTAAATACATGTGCACCTGTGTGCTAAGTCACTTCAGTTGTATTCAACTCTTTGTAGCTCCATGGACTGCCCCCCACCAGGATCCTCTGTCCATGGGATTCTCCAGGCAAGAATACTGGAGTGGGTTACTCTGCCCTGCTTCAGGGAATCTTCTGACACAGAGATCAAACCACATCTCCTGCGCCTCCTGCCGGCAAAGGTCCATATAGTCAAAGCTATGGTTCTTCCGGGAGAAGGCAATGGCACCCCACTCCAGTACTCTTGCCTAGAAAATTCCATGGACGGAGGAGCCTGGAAGGCTGCAGTCCATAGATGGGGTCGCTGAGGGTCGGACATGACTGAGCGACTTCCCTTTAACTTTTCACTTTCATGCAGTGGAGAAGGAAATGGCAACCCATTCCAGTGTTCTTGCCTGGAGAATCCCAGGGATGGGGGAGCTTGGTGGGCTGCCATCAGTGGGGTCACACAGAGTCGGACACGACTGAAGTGACTTAGCAGCAGCAGCAGCATGTTTCTTCCAGTAGTCATGCACGAATGTGAGTTGGACCATAAAAAAGGCTTAGTGCCAAAGAATTGATGCTTTTCAACTGTGGTGCTGGAGAAACCTCTTGAGGGTCCCTTGGATAGCAAGGAGATCCAACCAGTCAATCCTAAAGGAAATCAGTCCTAAATATTCACTGGAAGGATTGATGCTAAAGCTGAATCTCCAATACACTGGCCCCCTGATGTGAAGAGCTGACTCATTGGAAAAGATCCTAATGCTGGGAAAGATTGAGGGCAGAAGCAGAAGGCAACAACACAGGATGAGGTGATTGGATGGCATCATCAACTCAATGTCCATGAGGTTGAGCAAATTCCAGGAGATAGTGAAGACAGTGAAGAACAGGGAAGCCTGACTCACTGCAGTCCATGGGGTCACAAAAAGTCAGACTGAACAACAACAAAAGACCCAGAATAGGCAACACAGTGTTGAGGAACACTTGACTTCAAGACTCACTGAAAATCAACATTAAACAATACAAGGTGGAATTGGCAAAAGTATAGACAAATAGATCAGTGGAACTGAATAGAGAGCCTAGAATATAGATCTTCCTAATCTGTCAAATAAGGAGCTCATGATCTGAGCCACAGTCAGCTCCCGGTCTTGTTTTTGCTGACTGTATAGAGTTTTTCCACTTTGGCTGCAAAAATATAATCAATTTGATTTTGGTGTTGACCATCTGGTGATGTCCATGTGTAGAGTCTTCTCTTGTGTTGTTAGAAGAGGGTGTTTGCTATGACCAGTGTGTTCTCTTGGCAAATCTCTATTAGCATTTGCCCTTTGCCCTGCTTCATTCCGTATTCCAAGGACAAATTTGCCTGTTACTCCAGGTATTTCTTGACTTCCTACTTTTGCATTCCAGTCCCCTATAATGAAAAGGACATCTTTTCTGGGTGTTAGTTCTAAAAGGTCTTATAGGTCTTCATAGAACCATTCAACTTCAGCTTCTTCAGCATTACTGGTTGGGGCATAGGCTTGGATTACTAGTCAAGGCTATGGTTTTTCCAGTGATCATGTATGGATGTGAGAGTTGGACTGTGAAGAAGGCTGAGCGCCAAAGAATTGATGCTTTTGAACTGTGGTGTTGGAGAAGACTCTTGAGAGTGTGTTGGACTGCAAGGAGAGACAACCAGTCCATTCTAAAGGAGATCAGTCCTGGGTGTTGTTTGGAAGGAATGATGCTAAAGCTGAAACTCCAGTACTTTGGCTACCTCATACAAGGAGTTCACTCATTGGAGAAGACTCTGATGCTGGGAGGGATTGGGGGCAGGAGGAGAAGAGGATGACAGAGGATGAGATGGCTGGATGGCATCACCAACTCGAGGGACGTGAGTTTGAGTGAACTCCTGGAGTTGGTGATGGACAGGGTGGCCTGGCGTGCTGCCATTCATGGGGCCGCAAAGAGTCAGACACGAGTGAGTGACTGAACTGAACTGAATCTGTCAAAGCTGATTTTTTTACAAAGGAGAAAGACAATAAAATGGAGCAAAGACAGACATTTCACGAATAGTGGTGGAACAACTGGACATCCATTCAGGAGAAAACTTAGATATACATCAGTATGGTGATGGCTTTTTAGACACAATACCAAAGACACAATTCATAAAATTATTAATTAATAATTTGAAATTATTGAAACAAAACAATTTCTGCTTTCCAAAGATAATAATAAGACAATAACAAAAATTACAGACATGGAGAAAATATTTGTAAAAGACACATCTGATAAAGGACTGAAGTACAAGGAACTCTTAAAACTCAAGTAAGAAAATTAGCAATCTGATAAAAGGATGGGCCAAAGAGCTTAACAGTCACCTCATCAAAGAAGATATGTGAAAGAAAGTTAAAGTGAAATTCGCTCAGCTGTGTCCCACTCTTTGCAATCTCATGGATGATACATTTCATGGAATTCTCCAGGCCAGAATACTGGAATGGGTAGCCTTTCCCTTCTCCAGGGGATCTTCCCAACCCAGGTATTGAACCAAAGTCTCTCTCATTGCAGGCGAATTCTTTATCCACTGAGCCACAAGGGAAGTCTGAGGATATGTAGTTGACAAATATAAATAAGAAAAGATAACCCACAGCATATGTCACTAAGAAAATACAAATTAAAACAACAATGAAATAGTTTAGTAATACACAGACATACTGTTTATTCCCTTGCAAGGTAAAGCAAGTAAATTCCAGGAAAATATCTACCTCTATTTCATTGACTACACTAAAGCCTTTGACTGTGTGGATCATAACAAACTGTGGAAAGCTCTTAAAGAGATGGGAATATCACACCATCTTACCTATCACCTGATAAAACTGTATGCGGGTCAAGAAACAACAGTTAGAACCCTATATGGAACAACTGACTGGTATAAGATTGAGAAAGGAGTACCATAGGGCTGTCGCTGTCATGCTGATTGTTTAACCTAAATATCGTGAGCAATCATGAGCAATGCTGGGCTGGATGAGTTACAAGCTGGACTCAAGATCAGCTCAGTTCAGTCACTCAGTCATGTCCTACTCTTTGCGACCCCATGAATCACAGCACACCAGGCCTCCCTGTCCATCACCAACTCCCGGAGTTCACCCAGACTCACGTCCATGGAATCAGTGACGCCATCCAGCCATCTAATCCTCGGTCATCCCCTTCTCCTCCTGCCCCCTATCCCTCCCAGCATCAGAGTTTTTCCAATGAGTCAACTCTTTGCATGAGGTGGCCAAAGTACTGGAGTTTCAGCTTCAGCATCATTCCTTCCAAAGAAATCCCAGGGCCGATCTCCTTCAGAATGGACTGGTTGGATCTCCTTGCAGTCCAAGGGACTCTCAAGAGTCTTCTCCAACACCACAGTTCAAAAGCATCAATTCTTCGGTGCTCAGCCTTCTTTACAGTCCACCTCTCACGTGGGAGAAATATCAACAACCTCAGATATACGGATGATACCACTCTAGTGGCAGAAAGTGAAGAGGAACTGAAGAGCCTCTTGATGAGAGTGAAGGAAGAGAGTGAAAGAGCCAGCTTAAAACTAAATATTAAAACACACACACACACACACACACACACACACACACAAACTAAGATCATGGCATCTGCCCCATTACTTCATGGCAAATAGAAGAAGAAATGTGGTAGTAAGGACAGATTTCCTCTTTTTGGGTTTAAAAATCATTGTGGGATGGTGACTCCAGCCTTGAAATCAGAGGATGATTGCTTCTTGGCAGGAAAGCTATGACGAACCTAGATAGTGTGCTGGAAAGCAGAGACATTACTCTGCTGACAAAGGTCTGTATTGTCAAGACAGTGGTTTCCCAGTGGTCATGTACAGTTGTGAGAGCTGGGTCATAAAGAAGGCAGAATGCCAAAGAATTGATGCATTTGATCTGTGGTGCTGGAAAAGGCTCTGGAAAGTCCTTTGGACAACAAAGAGATCAGACTAGTCAATCTTAAGGGAAATCAATCCTTAATACTCATTGGAAGGAATAATATTGAAGCTGAATCTCCAGTATTTTGGTCATCTGATGCACCCACTCCAGTGTTCTTGCCTGGAGAATCCCAGGGGTGTGGGAGCCTGGTGGGCTGCCATCTATGGGGTTGCACAGAATTGGACACGACTGAAGCAACTTAGCAGCAGCAGCAGATGCTAACAACCAGCTCCTTGGTAAAGCCCCCAATGCTGGGGGAAATTGAGGGCAGAAAAAGAGGACATTAAGGATGGGATGGCTGATGGAATCACTGATGCAGTGGTCACGAACTTGGGCAAACTTTGGGAGATGGTGAGGGACGGTGAGGTCTGGCATTCAGCAGTCCATGGAATCACAAAGATTTGGGCATGACTGGGCGTCTGAACAACAAAATCTGTGTTTATTACACTTTGCATACATTGTGTTCTTTAATACAGATCGCAGGTTCATGGCAACTCTGTGTTCAGCAAGTCTATCAATAACATTTTTTCAACAGCTTTTGTTCACCGTGTGTCTCTATGTCATGTTTTGGTAATTCTCACACTATTTCACTTTTTCACTATTATTATATTTGTTATAGTAATCTCTGGTCAGTGATTTTTGATGTTACTAATGATTTTGGTATATTTTAGCAATAAAGTATTTTGTTAAGTATTTACATGGTTTTTTATACATACTTCTGTTGAAAAATTAATAGACTGAATTGTACTAACATAATATTTGTATGCACTAATAATAGAAAAAATCCATATCACTCATTTTATTGTAACATTTGCTGTATTGTGGTGGTCTGCAATCAAACTCACAGTATCCCTGAGGTATACTGTACACAATTATTGGAATGGCCAAAGTTCAGAACACTGACAGTCACACCAAATGCTAACAAGGATATAGAACAATAGGAACCTTCATTCATTGCTAGTTGGTGTGTAAAATGACAGAGTCACTTTGGAAGACTTTCTGGTGGTTTCTTATAAAGCTAAACATATTCTTACCATGCTGTCTAACAGTTGTACTCATTGGTATCTACTTAAATGAATTGAAAATTTATGTTCATACAAAAGTATGCACATGGATGTTATAGCAGCTTTATGCACAATTGCCAAAAACTTGGACGCAGTCAAAAGATGTCCTTGAGTAGATGAATGATAATTAAACTGTAGAACATCCAGACAATAGAACATTGTCCAGCACTAAAATGAAATGAGCTATCAACCTATGAAAAGCCATAGAGGAATATTAAATGCATATTACTAAGTGAAAGAAGATATCTGAAAGGGTTATATACTGTATGATTCCAACTCTTTGACATGACATTGTGGAAAAAGCAAAAATATGGAAACAGTAAAAATTTAGTGGTTTGCAGGAATTGGGATGATGACAAATGAATAAATGAAGTACAGAGGATTTGAGGGGCAGTGAAAATACTCTGTATGATACCAAAATAACAGATATGTGTCTACAACATATCAAACAACAAGAGTGAACCCTAATAAACTATGGACGTGGGTGATGAAATACGTCAACATGTTTCATCAATTGTAGCAAACACACAACTCTGGTCAGAGATGTGGATCATAGGGGAGGCTCTGTGGGGGCAGGAAGCATATGGGAAGTCTCTATGCCTTCCTCTCAGTTTTCCCATGACCTAAATGTGCCTTTAAGCAGTAGTCTTAATTTTTAAAATGCTATCTGCAGTGGAGGCTTTATTAATTCATGCCTATACTACTAACTTAGTTCTATTTTTATTATCCTTAATAATTATAGTTTCTGCCATTATGAGCAGTAAGCCCTCACTAGTGCACCATGAAACAGAAAACTACTGCACAAAATCTGAAGGTGTGCTCCATTTTCTCCTTGAAGGGCATATGCATGGGAAAACTGAGCTGTATGGCCAGAAATGCCTCATTTCAAATCTCAGCTTGGTAATTTGTTTAACTGGGGTTAATGTCCTCATTTATAAAAATGTAATAAGTAGTAAGATACCTGTAAAGAATATAATGCATATAAATCCAACCTATTCATTTTTTTGCCAATAGTATTTGATAAATGGCAACTCCTTTTTTTTTTTTTTTTGCTGTTATTATCTAAACTCATCAAAGAATATAATTACCTTTAAGTGCCTGTGGAGACCCTGTTCTCTTTATGAGACTATAGCTAGCACCTATTGGATATACAATACAGCCTTCAGAGTGCTAGATATATTACCTTATGTGTGGTTGCAAAATTTTTCTCACCACATCATTATCTTCAGCACACCCTTCAAGAGATCAAGGTCCTTCGTCTGTGAGTAAATTCCAATCTCTTGCATGAAGTTTAAACACTGTAATCTGACTTCAACAGCCAGTGTATTTTTACTTTACACCACTGAACCCTGCACTATGTGGTAATGCATCTCATTTTTTAAATATGTATTCTTTGCCATATTTTTTCTACCTTTTTTACAAAAAGCAGAATAATCTTGACATTGTTCCTCAATGGTAGAGTGATAGTTTTTGTTTTTTTTTTTACTTTTGTCATCACATCATCACAACCTAATACAACATTTGAAACCTACTAAAAACTCAAACTATTATTTGTTGAATGCATGAATAAAATTTACAACTATGTAAACCAGCGGTTGTCAATGTGAAGATGTCACTGAATAAATTAATGACAAGATATTGAAAAGAGTGTCAGTGAAAATGGGGCAGAAAGGACGCAGATTAAGTTGTTCAGTAGTTGTTATTCATGAAAGATGCTTAGTTCATGTCTTATTGACTCACGCACTGTGATTTTTCTCAGCTGTTCAAATCTGCTCTAATATGGTTCATTAACTCCATGCACAATAGAGAACTCTATCACTTCCAAAAATAATGTTTCATTTTGTGATGGCATTTTTGCCTATAATCAATATTTAGTTTAGAAATACACAGAAATATTATACATTTCTTCTTTTGATCTACATATGAGAAAGACAAAAACAAAACAAAAATTCAATATGAACTGTATATAATAAGAATAGCATAGATTTATTCTGTCTATTACACTTTCACCATATCCATCATTGAACAATCATGATAAATGCTTACAATAAGATCAGTCCCAGACTAATATTTGAATCCTTAAAGCTGAGTCAGTTTTGTTAAACAAAGTCTGAAGAATTGAATACATTTAGTTTAGAAATGTTACAGTGAAAATAAAAATGGTGTTGAGATCATGCACATTTCAGATCTGCTTCCTCTTGAATCTTAGTACTATCAGTTACTAACATGAACAATGTTCTTAGTATCTCTTGGACTTAGGCTTCTCATCATTTATAAAGGTATAACAAGCTTAGCATTTAGTTTTACAGTGAAAATTAAATGAGTTAACATATAAATACTGGTGACACTAAAAGTTATATAAATACTTGTCTTCTCTTGCCTTTTATGGTAATTTTATTTTAATAATTAGTTATTCATATTGCATATGTGTGTATTTATGTGTACTTAATTTCATTTATAATTCAATAACTTCCAAAATGGAATATGAGGTTGCTTAGCAATATGGCTATTCCATCATTTAAACTGCATATTTGTTGAGCATCTATAATATACAAATTGATGCCCTGGATGTGCTAAATCTAGTAACAGAAGAAAATTTCGTTCTAAACACAGGCAGAGGAAAAAGAGGTTGAGGCAATCCATTGTAATTGAATGTAATTGAATGTAAGATTGTTCTGAAATACATGGCAAGTCACAGTTTATCAAATATATTTGATTAAATACAACACTCCATTGTCTAATGCCTTTATTTTGGATTGCCACTATCCAAGGAATGACCATATAAAAACATAAAATACTTCACATAAACTTGGGTTGCCTATCCATAGAAGCTTTCAGAGGAGAAGTATGTCCTATTCTTTCAGTAGATGGATTGCATAATTCATCATGTCTCTAATAGTATCCAAATAAGAAACTGCCATTGTTCTTTATTTATACCCTGCATAAAATAGGTAAAAATAGAATATGTGATTTTAAAGTATTAGTTTTGTTAGAGATTAATTGCTTTTATCAATAAGAATTTGGAGACATTTTATAAGATTAAGATACTCCAGGGTGTATTTTATTGATCCACTAATACATGATTTGGGTGGTTAAAGCACTTAGCCTTTAGGTTTATAGCTCAAAATGTACCCTAGGCATGAATAAATGGAATAATAAAATGTACCCTGGAGTGTCTTGATGTCATATTAAAAATAATAAAACACATGAACTGATATCTTCTGAATTCAAATAAAGAAGAGGTTAGCAATACAAACATTCAGTACTCTGAATTGAATTAAATTGACACTTTGTAAAAGCCTAATAATATGTTACTGTAGATAAAATTTTGTTCTACTTATTATATTTTGTTAAATTTATTTTCTAAAAATCATTTAATGGACTTGGAAAAAAATCTTGTTTAACTTTGAAAAACCCAAAGGCAAACATTGAATACTTAAGTACAGAGGTATTCAACAGAAATATTCTTAACATCTCTGCTTTCCAAAAGAATGTTTCTTTCATGATTTATTGTCTTATTTAACTTCTAGGTCTTATTCTCAACTCTGGGTTAATTTATTTTTATTTAATTCACTTCAAACAGTATTGTGTACTTTCAACATGATAAAAACTAGGCCAGGAACTTTGCCAAGTTCCAAGGACTCGAAGATGAATAAAATACATTCCCCACCTTTAATTATTCACAGTCAAGTAAAGAAAAACAACATAAGTAATTTCATGCAAAGAGAAAAGTACTATAATTCTAAATTCTACCTTCAGGGTAGAAAGGAAAGCTTTAGAATAGCATATGAAAAAAATATATATATGAAGGATTTAAAAGTAAAAGACAGCAGCCTTGCTGACAAAGTGAGTCACCATCACCAGTGAGTGAGGTGTCCTTTGACCTGCTCAGAGTTTTGGACTTCTCCCGAAAGGCAGCAGGAGACTGCCAAATGCTTCTGTTGTTGTTTTATTTTATTTATTTATTTATTTTTACCAAGGGAACATTAAGTGAAAAATTTATCTTTTGGAAAGCTCCCTCTAGCAGCAGTATGGAAGATTGATTGTCCTGGAGTGAGGTAGTTACCAAAGTTTAGGTGAGAGATGGTAGAGGACCAGAGAGAGTGGGAAGGAAATGAAGAGTGAAATTTGAGAAAAAAGTCTGAGCTACAGCTTTACCCCTTCATAACGACAAGGCTGGACAGCGAGTCCTAGTGACTGTAAAGATTTAGGATGTGAGAGAGTAGCGTGGAAACATATGCATTACCACATGTAAAATAGTGGCATTTGCTGTATGACAATATGCTGCTCTATGACAACCTAAAGAGGTGGGATGGAGTGGGAGGTGGGAGGAGGTTCATGAGATAAGGGGATATACTTATCCTACGGCTGATTCATGTTGATGCATGGCAGAGAACAACACAATATTATAATGCAGTTATCCTCCAATTAAAAATAAATTTAAAAAAGATTTAGGATGTGGAGGTAAAGGGCAGGAAGGAAAGGAAGAAGACTTTTAGAATATTTGCTCCTCTTTAACTGGAGCAGTAAGTAATACTAGCCCAAGGGAAGTAAGCACCTTTCGAAACTTTATTAATCTTGCAAGTCTCCGTGTAATTTTTTTTTTTTTTACTTACAGGAAATAATTCCTAAGTCAGGTGCTCTAAGATCCTACTTTTTCTTTCTCTCTTTCTCTCTCTCTCCCTCACACACACCCAAAACTTTGCATACTTTTGTGAAGTCATGCTATTTAAAGGGACTACCCTCCCCCAGTAAAGCAGTAATCTTTGAAAACAGGAAACCTGTCTTATTTATCTTATTATTTCTAAGACTTAGCACAATGCATTTCATTAGACATAATCACTACTACTAAAATAAATGTATCTGAGGAATTATACATGCATATTGATTCAGAGAACTTCTGGATATTAAGCAGAAAGAGTGGCAAGCAGAAAAACAAATACTGAGAAGCAGTAGAGCTCACCATTATGTGATAAGAATCATTCATTAGGCATTTTGCCCTTAGTACTCTACACTGCCCTCATACTTACCTTTCAACTCTGTATATCTAGTCAAGTTGTTTCCTTTGTTAGAACCCATCTATCCTCCATTACTTTCTAAAGGAGTTTCAACTTCTTTAGTGCCTGGAGAATCCCAGGGATGGGGGAGCCTGATGGGCTGCTGTCTATGGGGTCGCACAGAGTCAGACATGACTGAAGCGACTTAGCAGCAGCAGCAGCAGCAGTAGAAACAAAGTCATTCAGATCTGATAACTGTTTACATCTGGCAGCTCACTGAAGCTCATCACCAGCCAAGTTTCCACATATAGCATACAGTTCAGTTAAATCCAGTGCTTGTATTTTTCTTGCCCATCAATTTATTCACTCCATGATGTTTGATGTTTTGTACATGTTGCTTCTTCAAGCTGAACATTTATATTTATCTTTCAATGCTGAGTGCAAGTATCAAACCCTGGTGGAAGACTTCCTCGTTACTCCCTGTCTAAATAGGAGAAAGGAATGGTTTGGTCTTAGAACCATATGCAGTTCTTGGCCTGTCAACATCATGTTCTGATTCAATATGTACCTTTCACTATTGCCATGAACACTTGACAGTATTGGACAGATTACCTTAAACTGAATAGTAAATAGTTGAATAAAAAGATGAAATAAAAGGGAAACTCCCAGGTGTCACAAACAGAGAAGGAACTTGTGGCTAGAGCAGTAACATTTTGAACTGATACAATTGAAGCCGATAGCCAGGTATGATATGAGTCAGATGTAATTTCTGAATGAGGAAGTATATGAGGAAGTAAAAACATTCCTTTCAATGTTTTTAAAGCCCAGAATAGAATGGAGAAAAATTTGCAGCAAAAGTTTACAACATATACTGGCCACCAAGTTCATATATGTATAAACTTGTTGTTCAGTTGCTAAAGTTGCTTCCAACTCTTTGCAACCCCATGCACTATAGCACACGAGGCTCTTATGTCCATG
Source organism: Aepyceros melampus (assembly GCA_006408695.1). Taxonomy (NCBI): domain Eukaryota; kingdom Metazoa; phylum Chordata; class Mammalia; order Artiodactyla; family Bovidae; genus Aepyceros; species Aepyceros melampus. Next base: position 285,463 of record SJXQ01010777.1, read on the forward strand.
GGGTTCTCCAGGCAAGAATACTGGAGCGGGTTGCCATTTCCTTCTCCATAATTTAGATACACACACACACACACACACACACACACACATACACACATATAATGTGCACATTTGAAGCCAAGGGATCAACAGCAAAAATAACAACAAAATCAATAATGACAAGTGGATATTCATTTAGTGAAAGCCCTAAAATTCAGGAGAGAAACAAATGCAAAACAAATCCGAAGAGAACCTTTCTTGTATCCCCCAGGTTCATGCAACTGTAGAACACCTAGAAAGATTCACAATAAAAATGTCCAAATCAAAAGACAGAATGAGATTAAAGAATAAATGGAGGACTATACTCTCTAAAATCATTAAGAAGTTTGAAATAGACTGAAATCAGGAAGCATTTTATGTATAAGGAATAAAAGGAAAGTTTAAACTCACACGTAATGACAACAATTTGGTTTGGAGAGAAAGGAACATATCTGAAAAATGATTAAATAGAATTTTTAGCAATGGCATACACAGTCAATAAAATGAAACCTTAATTGATAAGTTAAACAGCAGATCAAACATATCTAAATAGAAAGATTGTTTAAATGTAATTGAGATTTTAGAGAATTTAAAATATTCAGCATAGAGGACTGAAGCACAAAACATATGGTGGAAAAAGGTTGGGAAATACACAAAATAGAATTAGAAGTGCCAACATATAAGTAAAGGAATTTCCAGAAAGAGATAATGTGTGAAAAGCAATATTTAAAGTTATAATTGCAGAAGGGTCCCCAGAATAGATAAAATAATAAATTATCAAGTTAAATAATCAAATGTTATCTTCACTAGAAAACAAAGGCAAGAGATGTGTCACATCTACACATATTATAAAACTGAATAAGTCTGCAAAATAAGAGAATATTCAAGAGAAATTATATATTATTTTTAAAGATATTAGGATTTTAACAATAGCTGACTTCTCAAGAAATAGAATCCTTAATACTCAGTATCTTCAAATGTCTGAGGAAAGTAACAATCAGTCGGAAATGCGGTATCAGGAAGATAGTGGACAGAAATTCTCTTTCCTTTGGTAATTTACTGAATAGTAAAGAGTGAAGAGCATACAACATTGTTCCCAGCTAAAGCTAAGCTTGGTGAAGACCGGAGGAATATATTTGTGTATTTTTTGTGCTCTTGTATTCACTGCAAGCCTTGAAACTAACATGTGCCTTATCAATAGTCAATTCTCATAAATAAGTATTGATGAGAAGTGGGAACAGAAGAGGAAAAAAGATGGTGAGGGCAAAATAAAAATATTCTTTTAAAAGGTCTAAAAAATATACTAAGATCTTTATTCAAAAGCTGCATAAATTTGTACTATACTTGATAATAACACAGAAAGAAAAAATGAACACAAAGTAATGGTAAGCAAATAAATTAGTAACAGTTTGACTACAAAATAAAAGATATATATATATATATATATATATATAACCAAAACAACGATACTGATTAGTAGCAGGACATTTATAAGTTTAGATGTCATTTTAATACCAACCTACATGAAATAGGTAGTTCTTTTGCTTTTCTGGTTCTTGGAATATGCTAAAGCAGGGCAAGATACTGAAGTAACTTGAGATTTAGTTGACAACAATTTGCAAATTTCAATTTTCTAGTAACTAAAGTAATAGAAGGAGATCAGTCATGGGTGTTTTTGGAAGGAATTATGCTAAAGCTGAAACTCCAGTACTTTGGCGGCCTCATGAGAAAAATTGATTCATTGGAAAAGACTGATGCTGATAGGGATTGGGGGCAGGAGGAGAAGGGGACGACAGAGGATGAGATGGCTGGATGGCATCACCAACTTGATGGATGTGAATTCAAGTGAAATCTGGGAGTTGGTGATGGACCGGGAGGCCTGGTGTGCTGCAATTCATGGGGTCACAAAGAGTCAGACACGATTGAGCAATTGAACTGAACTGAACTGAAAGTAATAAAGTCACTGAGCTTCCCTGGTGGTTCAACAGTAAAAACAGTTTGCCTGCAATGCAGGACTCTCAGGTTCAATCCCTGGGATAGGAAGATCCACTGGAGGAGGGCAGGGCAACCCACTCTAGTGTTCTTGCCCAGGAAATTCCATGGATAAAGAAACCTGGTGGGCTACGATCATGGGGTGCCAAAGAGCTGGACACAACTGAAGTGACTGAACATGCATGTAAAGTAGTAGAGAATATGTAAATCCCAAGTGAATAAAGACAATATAAAACATGAAGGTGGAGGATGGTGACTACATGCTGACCACAAGCAAGGAGGCCCTAGTCAGGCTGGGACAGAAGGTTGAGATGCTGGAGATATCACCCTGACACAGCAATACCAATCAATCAGAAGAAAGTCACACACCCTGCAGCCCTCAAGCCCTCATCCCAGATTTTGCCTTTAAAAACCCTTCTCTAGAAAACATCAAGGGTGGTCTTTTGAGTGTGAGATGCCCCTTTTGCTTGCTTGATGCCCTGCAGTAAAGCTTTCTCAGCTGCAAATTGACGTTTCAGTTTGTTTGTCCTCACTGTGTTGCACACATAAACTTGGATGTGACAACAAGATGACTATTCTGAAAAAGTCAAAAGATAGTAAGAGTTGGCAAGATAGGGAAAAAAGGAAACCTTTGTGCACTGTTGGGTGGAAATGTAATTGGCATGTGCATGTGTGCAGGCTAAGTGGTTTCAGTGGTGTCCAACTCTGCATGATCCTTCGGACTGTAGCCCGAAAGGCTCCTCTGTCATTGGGATTCTCCAGGCTAAAATACTGGAGTGTGTTGCATGTCCTCCTCCGGGGGATCTTCCCGACTCAGGGATTGAACACGAGTATCTTATGTCTTCTGCATTGGCAGGTAGGTTCTTTACCACTAGCACCACCTAGGAAGCCCCATAATTGGTATACCTATTATGAAAAACAATATGAAAATTCCTTAAGAAATTAAAAATAGAGCTAGCATGTGATTCATAAATTCTACTTCTGAGTATATATCCCCAAATACAAAATCATTATCTTGAAAAGATTTCTGTACTTTCATGTTGATTGTAGTGCTTACATTAGCTATTACATGGAAACATTCTAGGTGTCCATCAACAAATAAGGAAAAGTGATATGTGTGCATGTGTACACATCATGCAATGAAATGGGACATAATATACAGTAAAGTATTTATTATTCAGCTTTTAAAAAAGTAAGAAATCCTGTCATTTGCAATGACATATATAAGCCGGTAGGACAGTAGTCTTATATAAATGTGAGAGTTAGACTATAAAGAAAGCTAAGCACCAAAGAATTGATGCTTTTGAACTGTGTTGTTGGAGAAGACTCTTGAGAGTCCCTTGGACTGCAAGAAGATCCAACCAGTCAATCCTAAAGGAAATCAGTCCTGAATATTATCTGAGAGGACAGATGCTGAAGTTAAAGCTCCAATAGTTTGGCTACCTGATGCAAAGAACGACTCCTTAGAAAAGACCCTGATGCTGGGGAAAATTGAAGTCAGGAAGAGAAGGGTATGACAGAGGATGAGATGGTTGGATGGCATCACCAACTCAATGGACATGAGTTTGAGTGAGCTCTGGGAGTTGGTAATGTACAGGGAAGCCTGGTGTGCTACAGTCCATGGGGTCGCAAAGAGTCAGACATAACTGAATGACTGAACTGAACTGAACCGAGGACATATTGACAAGTGAAATGGGCTCAGCACAAAACGATAAATACTGTATAATTTCACTTTCGTGTGGAAGCTGAAAATGTCAAACTCATATACAAATAGAAAGTAGGATGGTGGTTACCAGTGTTGGGGGCATGTGTAATTTTCTCGATTCTGACTCATCACAACAAAAATTTGAAGCAATGGACCAGCGTTACAGCCCTCAAACAAACCATGTCACAGCTCTCGAACAGATCAGTGTCACAGCTCCATGTTACAGCTCAGTTTTACTTAGAAAATAAAGGAAAATCATCCTCGAGGTGTGAGGGCATGCTGACCCAAAAGACGAGAAGAGAAGAGAGAGAGAGAGACTGACCCACAAGACGAGAAGAGAAGAGAGAGAGAAGAGAGACCTCCAGCCCCTTGGCTCCTCTTTTTATATGTTTTTTCTCCTTCCCTCGGGTCCTGCTGTATGTAAATTGGGCTAGCCAGGAGCGCTGTTTTTTTCTACCTGAGGTCCTCATTCTGGTCCTCGGACCTTCCTGTGTTCTATTTTTGTGGATTTTTCCCTTCCTTGTCTTATTGCCACCACCATTCTGGACTCCTTTTTCCTATTCTAACTACCTAACATTCCCCCCTCAAGAGATGGGAGGTCCAATTCCTTGGGAATAGGGGCATCAAGGTCTCTCTGGCTACTTCTTGCTGAACTGGGATGGCGAGGGGCATTAGGCCTCCTCCTCTTGCTAGTCTCAGGCCTCAGCGTCCTTATAGCAGTGTCCATCTAAGGATGAGTGATATTTTCCGTGGTTGGCTGTAGTTCTATATATCTTGTTGAACTGGACCTGCATGCTGTAGCTTTTTGACCTGGGCAGAGACAAAATGGGTTAGACAATTGATAATACATGGAGCAATCACAAGCAGCAACAATATGGTATAACAAGGACAAGTAGGGGCATTCAGTTCAGTTCAGTCACTCAGTTGTGTCTGACTCTTTGCGACCCCATGAACTGCAGCACGCCAGGCCTCCCTATCCAACACCAACTCCCGGAGTTCACTCAGACTAGCATCCATCAAGTCAGTGATGCCATCCAGCCATCTCATCCTCTGTCGTCCCCTTCTCCTCCTGCCCCCAATCCCTCCCAGCATCAGAGTCTTTTCCAATGAGTCAACTCTTCACATGAGGTGGCCAAGAGCCAACTCCAAATTTCCATTGCCAGAATGGCTCAAGTCCCTCCTTATTCAGGGATCAGATCTATCTCCTGTCTGTTTTAGAGTACAATCCCTGCTAAGCTGTGTTGGCTCTTTAGAGCTGTCCTGAGAAATCTTATCCCCAGAAACTAGATTTTAGTGTGTTCATTAGAATGGCATTCATTTGTAGTTCTGAATAGGTATCTGAGATCTCCCAGGGGCTCACAGGTTTATTGAGTGTCCTCTTCTGTTTTTTCCTATGGCTTGACTCTTGAGTAGTGAATCCAGGAGTCATGCTGGTAACTTGACTGCTGTGGGGCTGGAAAGTATTACAGGGGGCTGTATTCCATATGAGCTGGGGTTGAGCCGTTAGGGACCCATCTTTCCAGACTTTAGTTAGGACTTGAGTCCATGAAGCATATAGCAGTGACTCCTTAGAATCTTTTGGATCTTGGTTCACACCCCACAGCATATATCCTGTTGGAACTGACCAATGGCCATAGTATAAGACTGGAGGGTCTGAGCCTCTGGATCTAGGAAGAGGTCACTGACATAAACGAAAGGTCTCCCATATAGCATCTCATAAGGATTAAGACCAACTTGTTCCTTAGGGGTAATATAGGTGCAGAGGAGAGCTTTTGGTAAAGCGTCCTTCCATCCCTGGAGGTCTCCTCGGTTATCTTTTTTTATCACTGATTTTAAGAATTGGTTAGCTCTTTCTACTTTTCTTGAAGACTGAGGCCTCCAGGCACAATGGAGTAATAAGTAATGCCCCATTGTCACTTTGTAATGACCTGGGCAGATTTTACCACTTCCTCAGCTTTCTTAGTCCAGATTGGAAAGCGTTTAATCCATAACTCCATGATGTATCTATCATAACTAATAGGTATCTATACCCTTGAGAAACTGGCATCTGGGTGAAGTCCATCTGCCAATCCTCTCCTGGGTAAGTCCCACGTTGCTGGGCAGGCTGGGCCAATTGTGATCTTTGAGCTCCTTGGGGTTGTTTAATTGGCAAGTGTGACAAGAGAAGACCACTTGCATTATAGTTGTTTGGAGGCCTGTTCTTCTGAGGTACCTTTCTAGTAATCTTTCGAGGGCCTTCTCCCCTAAATGAGTTGTGGCTTGCAAGGAGTTAACCAACTTCCACTGGAAGTTCCCAGGCAGAAAAAAGCGTCCCTCCTTTTGAAATCACCTCATAGGATCTTCTTGAAAGCCCTTGTTCTTAGCTTTAAGAGTCTCACCTTCAGTATATGAAGGAGTTTCTGGCAAATTAGTCTGTGGAACTAAGGTGGCAACCCCTGGTGGTGGTCATTGTTCTGTAATGCTGCTTTCTTAACTGCCTGATCAGCTGCTTGGTTCCCTCGTGCCACTTCCGTGCTCCCTTTGTGGTGTCCTTTACAGTGGGAGACTGAAACCTCAGCAGTAGATGCACTGCCTCCAAGAGCCTAAGGATTTGATCACCATATTTGATTGGGGACCCTCAGTGGTCAGTTGTCCTCTTTCTTTCCAAATAGCAGCATCTGCATGTAGCACCAGAAAGGCATACTTGGAGTCAGTATAAATGGCTACTCTTTTTCCTTTTCCCAGCTCTAAAGCTCAAGTCAGGGCTGTGAGATCAGCTAATTGGGCTGAAGTACCTAGTGGCAAGGTCCAGATTGGTAAACTTTTGGAGGGCCTCTTTAGCCTTTCCAGAAAGGCATTGGGGTTCTCGTTGGGCTCCTGACTTATTGCTGAGACCTTGGCATAGCTGATTACTTTTTGCTTAGCTGCTTTCAGTCCTGCCTTCACACAGATCAGGAAATGATCCCTTTCCCAGAGATCATGCTCGGGGTCATTATAATTCCAATTAGCATCTGAGGAGGGACTGCAGTTTCCCCTACTGGGTATTTATCGCTTGACATGTGAGGCCCCGTTGTATACCTTCGGGCTTCCTTTAAGACCCTAGGATGCTCAGGGTCAGATAAAGTTTGACTAAATATGACCGTGATGTCCTTCCATGTCAAGTCAAAGGCCAAGGTAATGTGTTGGAATGTATCTGTATATTTGCCTGGGTCATCTGTATAGCTTCCCAGGTCTTGTTTGATCTGTCCTAGTTCTAAGAGGGAGAAAGACTTCTGGACCCGAGTTGGTCCGAATGCTCCTGCAGTTTTGACTAAGGGACATACTCGGGTTGGCTTTTGTGGAGGGGATGCTTCCGGATGTGAGGGCACATTTGCATACAAGGAAAGAGGCTCAGGCAACTCGGGAGCTGTGGGAGGTGAGCCTTCAGGGGTGGGGGGAGGCGGTTCCTTCTCTTGGTTGCCTGTACCTAACACCATTTGCCTAGTAGGCTCACTTTTAGGGCATACAATATTCCTGTACTTAAAACAGAGTTCCTTCATATCTCTTAGTTGGAAGAAAATTTGGACATAGGCAATCTCTGTCCATTTCCCTTGTCTTTTGGAGAATAATTCTAGCTGCAGGATGAAATTTAAACTCTCATCCTCAGGCCAGTGTTCCTCGTCCCCCAGAGGATACTGTGGCCACACAGTGGCACAAAAGAATTTTAAGTGACTTCTCCTTAGAGTTAGAGGATTGAACAGCTTCCAGTTATGAAGGATGCATCTCAAGGGTGTCTGCCGGGAAGTGGATTGTTTATTTCCCATGAAAGACAGTCATGACACAGAGGAAAAGAAAACAGAAAGAAAAGAAAAAAAAAAAAAACTAATAGGCCTCCTTCAATGTCCATGAGTGGACTTCCTTAAGGGTTGAGAATTTTCGAGGCTTATCCTACCCAGTACTGTTTCAACCTGAGAACCGGGCATTCCTGGGTCAGGGTGCAGATCCCCAGGAAAGCTGAGGCATGACAGCCTCCTGGAGATCGAATCCCCGGTCCTGGGAACTGAGTCCCTGGGCAGGTCGAGGTGTGATGACCTCCTGGGACCCCTGGACAGGCAGATCCCCAAGCAGGTTGAGGCATGACAACTTTCTGAGGACCAGATCCATAGGCAGGTCAAGGCAGGTCGACCTCCTGGGACCCCCGGACTGGAGTTGGGCATCCCCAAGGTCTCCAGTGTGACCAGTGCTGGGTAGGATTAAGGGGCTGTAATTTTAACTCATTGCCAGTTTGTTCACTGCAGATGGTAATAGGTATCATGATGTCAAGCAATCCAAGGCTGTGCCCTGAGACTGGAAACCTGGTGATACAGTCATAAGCCTTATCCTGTTACAGCTCTAAGGGAATGTAAGTCACTGATTTCCTCCCCTAGTCCTCCATAACAGCAGCTTAGGGTGTTTCCAATGGTAAACATTTCATTGTCATAGACCCACTTTAGGTAATAACAAAAGTAATGTCAAAGGAGTGGGTTATCAGGTCCTGTTAGGGGAATTAAGAGTATTTTAATACTAAGTGGGGTGGAGCGATGTTGCCTACAAGGGGGAAGGGCCCTGGTTGTAGGAGTTAGTAATTGGCTTAAGAACAAATTTTAAGAGGCAACAGACCAGATGACCAGCTGTTCCATAAAAGTGGGGTGGAGATTTGATTTGGCCGGGGGTGTGGAGAGGGGGAGGGGCAGTATGTTTGTAACTTTAGGAGAAGGGTGGCAAGGGTGTGGGCCCAGCTGGCCTGCAGGGCTAACTTCCAAAGTGGCAAACATCTCTGAAAGCCCAATTGCCTTTGAAGAGATGCCAACAGGTGGGCTTCTCACAGGCCTTGTGTGCCCGTCTCCACCCTAGCAGGTCCACTGGAGGTGCTGGTGCTGCACATGTTGTAGGAAACACGGAAGACGAAGGCCTGAATACCCAGAGGGATTGGATATCATGCAGTATTTCCCTCTCAAGGGCCAGCTATTTACTAGTTGTCCTTCCAGAAGATTGTAGAGACAACATTGTGGGCCTGGATGGGGCTCAGGAAAAGAGCATGAAACAGGAGGGAAGGGGGCAGGGCACAGCTTTTGAAAGAATGACATAGCACAAGGGCATAACATAAACTGATTAAAATCAACTGAGTCCAAGATGACAAATCAAATTCAACTAAACCTTGATCCTGGTGCTGGTGCTGCACATGTTGTAGGAAACACGGAAGACGAAGGCCTGAATACCCAGAGGGATTGGATATCATGCAGTATTTCCCTCTCAAGGGCCAGCTATTTACTAGTTGTCCTTCCAGAAGATTGTAGAGACAACATTGTGGGCCTGGAAGGGGCTCAGGAAAAGAGCATGAAACAGGAGGGAAGGGGGCAGGGCACAGCTTTTGAAAGAATGACATAGCACAAGGGCATAACATAAACTGATTAAAATCAATTGAGTCCAAGATGACAAATCAAATTCAACTAAACCTTGATCCCCAATCTGCAAGCCAAATGACACACCCAGGTGGCAGCACAGTTCCAAGGCACTGTCAAAAGACAGAGGAGTGAGTGGTTCCCCAATGGTTGGGATGATTCTCCCACTCATTAGCATATGAATTCACCCAGCTAGCAAAAACTAGCCACACTACATTCCATGGCCAAAGCACTTGCCCCCTGCAATGGCCCACACCCTGCTGAATGTGCTTCTCTGAATCCAAACAAGTCCACCTCTTTCCTATCGCTGTGTCTCTAACTGAATATTTGCAATGATACATCAGAGCCTGAGCTTCATTAGGTCCTAAAGCCAGGCATTGTGGGTTTTGGCTGGGCTCAAGGACAGAAGGAAAAAGCAGTGGGAAAAACATGCCAAGGAATCCCCTTCATAACCTGCCAGAAAATCTGCTAAATACCTGACCTGTGCTCACAATTTTCATTGGTCTGATCCTTGGCACAAAGAAGATTAATGAAAGAACCCCCACCAGCTTGGGTAACAGCTACTAGAGCGCAGAGGATAGTGGATCCTTCAGGACACACTGAGAAGTAGCCTCTACAGAGTCCCTCAATTGCACCCACTGCCACTCATGGGGGTTTCAAGAAACTAAGGAACAAGAGATTGTACACCCGTGGTGGATTTATGTCAATGTATGGCAAAACCAATACAGTATCGTTAAGTAAAATAAAATAAATTTAAAAAGAGAAATTGTAAAGGGATTAAGATTTTAAAGGAATTAAGATTACAATTTAAGACTGTAAAGGAATCAAGAGATTGTAAAGGAATTAAGAGATTGTAAAGGAATTGAGGCATATGTCCTTCCAGCCACAGGAGTGAGGACCTCCTATCTTAACCGGAGGCCTTCTGGACTCTGAGACTGAGCCATATGAGCTTTCTGCTGAGTTTGTTTTTTGCTGCCCCAGTTGGTTTCCAGCACACTGGGCTTCTTATCACCACCCTTGCTGGGTTTTCTTCCTGTTCCACTTCCACTGTGGGAGCTTTTGCTGAGTTGGGTTCCTGCTGTGCTTGGCCTCCTCTTTGCAGGGGCCACGCAGAGGTTGTTTCAGCCAGGTTAAATTGGAGTCACAGCACCATAGATGGCAGGAGAGTGTGTAATTTCTTCAGTTCTGTCTCCTCACAATGAAAATTTGAAATGACAGACCAGCATTACAGCCCTGGGACAGACGGTATCACAGCTCTAGGACAGATCAGTGTTACAGCTCCATGTTACAGGTCAGTTTTATTTAGAAAATAAAGGAAAATACATCCTCAAGCTGTAAGGGCATGCTGACGCAAAAGATGAGAAAAGAAGAGAGAGAGAAAGGAGCCCTTTGGCTCCTCTTTCTATGTTTTTTCTCCTCCCCCTGGGCCTGCTCTGTGTAAACTGGGCTAGCCAGGAGTGCTGTGTGCTCTACCTGAGGTCCTCACTCCGGTCCTTGGCCCTTCCTTTGTTCTATTTTTGTGGATTTTTCCCTTCCTTGTCTTTTTAAGCCACCGCCATTCTAGACTCATTTTTCCTATTCTAACTGCCTAACAACTGGAAAAGGAGATCATAGATATTAGTCAGATGTTACAAACTTTCCGTTAAGTAGCATGAATAAATTCTGGAGCTCTAATATACCAAGTGATAACCACAGTTATCCCTGGTGGCTCAGATGGTAAAGCGTCTGCCTGCAGTGCGGGAGACCTGTGTTCAATCCCTGCATCGGGAAGATCTCCTGGAGAAGGCAATGGCACCCCACTCCAGTACTCTTGCCTGGAAGATCCCATGGATGGAGGAGCCTGGCAGGCTACAGTCCATGGGGTCGCAAAGAGTCAGACACGACTGAGCAACTTTACTAACCACAGTTAACAATACTACTTTTGTTACCTAAAATTTCCTAAGAGTGTACATCTTTAATATTCTCATCACACACACACACACACACACACACACAAATAATAACTATGAGCCTGTGGATATGTTAATTAGTTTGATTGAGTAATCATTTAACAGTGCATATGCATATCAAACTATCACATTATAAATTTAAGTATATACTAATTTTGTCAGTTATGTATCTCAGTAAAGCTAGAGTGAGGAGGAAACTTAAGGCCAGTCACAATTTTATGAATGATGTTCTTACATTTTTTAAAAATGGGTATATTACCTTGAATGTATATGTGGTAATTATATTAGTATGTCTAAAATATTTTGTGTTAAAAGTTTCAAAAGAAAAAAATGAAAATCTGAGATTATGATGCATAAGTAATGGAATATTTTTCATGATTTTATTAGTATTCTCCTTAGGAATTTTTATAGAACTGAAAGACATTTTTAAGCTAAAAGAGATATATGCACATATAAATAGTTATCCCAATAGTCACAAACTAAATAGAAGCAAGCTGTTATTTGATAGCCAAAGATGCCACATAATTAATCCAATGGACAGTAGCCTTCTCTTGGGAAATCTTATGTTTGGTCCTTTAGAAGTTATCCCACCATCACACTTAAACAGACATACTCACTGAGGAAAAAGACAGCTTTATTGCTGACTATTTAACACTTAAAAGAAGTGACATTTTCTCAATTAAGCCTTTTGTATTATAGGTATTTTAAAACACACTTGGGTAGTCTCTATTCAGTGTATATAAGGTACAATCAATTGGAAGCTTTCTGATACTTCTAAAAGACTAACAAGAAATAGTAGAGAAAAAGAATTTAGTTTTTTTTAAACTGTCTTAACAACGTTTGGCAAAAACATTTAAAGTGTTATTTTTCAAAGTCAGTTTATTTTGGGGTAGTGGAGACAGGTAAACTTTTCTTCTTTGGAGTAGCAAAACTGTCAAGAGTGAAAAAAAAGTAACCTTTTAGTTCTCAGGGCCTTACCCAATCAATTTAAAACAAATTCTTTTTTGAGAATAAAAATAAGTTTAACATAAAACACTAAAATGGATTTAAAAGTAAGAGTGTAAATATAGTTTCTTTTCAAATTATATTCACTTTTTCTTTGAACAAACATCAAAATTTAGTGAGAGAACACATATCCTTCTTAAAAGGTTATTTCCTTGATTTATTTTTTTACCCTATCTGTTCAATTTTCTTGAAGAGATTGTCTTTAAAATTCAGGCTATGTTTGGGGCAAAGAGGATATAGGGGTAAATTGGAGAATCTGCAATTCTCATTTTATTCTGGAAGATAATTCTGTTTTCAGTGTGGAACAGGTATCAGGAAAAATTTAGCAAAGAAACAGAATGAAGAAATGGTACAGTAGCCAAACTTCTCCCAATACAGGTCATCATTGTATGTATTCATTGTTTGGTTTAAAAAGAATAGTGAAAACAGCAAGCATTCAATTCAAATATAAGAACACATACACCGAAAAAACTGATTTAAAAGACAAAGAATGAATGCATACCTTCAGCTAGATTTAGCTTCAGTGCCTGCCTTCTTAATCCTGTCTGTCTCTGTGCAACCCAAAGAACTGTAGTCCACCGGACTTCTCTGTCCTTAGAATGATCCAGGGAAGAATACAAGAGTGGTTGCCATTTCCTACTCCATTGGATTGCCATTTCCTACTCCATTGGATCTTCCTGACTCAGGGATTGAACCTGTGCCTCTTGCATCTCTGACACTGGCAGGCAGATTCTTTACCACTACACCACCTGAGAAGCCCCTTAGCTTCAGTGCCACCTGGGAAGCCCCTTAGCTTCAGTAGCTTTACACTAAGAAATGATTTAATGTTTCATTAGAGTTGAAAAGAAGGTGGTCAGGGACTGGTGATAGGTAAGATGAAGTTTCATCAAGTGCTGATGAGGAAGTATTTGAAAGTAGGCAGATTGTAAAAGCAAATCTTTCATCTTCATATGTGTATCTGGAAGGTACTTTAGTTTATCTTTGTACTTGCTATTATAAATTCACAGTTCTTGATATTTCAAACCATGAGTTCAATTTAAGTCCTGAGATTCCCTTGTTTAGTGTTCGTGCAGTAAATTTAAAGGAAAACATGTAACAAAAATTATTTTGCCAAGACTTATTTATTTCAGAAAAGCAAGACAGTTGTATGACATAATTAAAAATGGATACTTTTCACAAGAGGAAAGAAAAACTGTATTTTTTCTGCGTACCTTACTAATGGATCATTTCATTGTTTAAGGTGGCAATATAATCATTTGTGACCACTCATCTAGAGCCAGACATCCTGGAATGTAAAGTCAAGTGGGCCTTAAAAAGCATCACTATGAACAAAGCTAGTGGAGGTGATGGAATTCCAGTTAAGCTATTCCAAATCCTGAAAGATGATGCTGTGAAAGTGCTGCACTCAATAGGCCAGCAAATTTGGAAAACTGAGCAGTGGCCACAGGACTGGAAAAAGTCAGTTTTCATTCCAATCCCAAAGAAAGGCAATGCAAAAGAATGCTCAAACTGCCACACAATTGCACTCATCTCACACATTAGTAAAGTAATGCTCATAATTCTCCAAGCCAGGCTTCACCAATATGTGAACCGTGAACTCCCTGATGATCAAGCTGGTTTTAGAAAAGGCAGAGGAACCAGAGATCAAATTGCCAGCATTCCCTAGATCATGGAAAAAGCAAGAGAGTTCCAGAGAAACATCTATTTCTGCTTTAGTGACTATGCCAAAGCCTTTGACTGTGTGGATCACAAGAAACTGTGGAAAATTCTGAAAGAGATGGGAATACCAGACCACCTGACCTGCCTCTTGAGAAATCTGTATGCAGGCCAGGAAGTAACAGTTAGAACTGGCCATGGAACAACAGACTGGTTCCAAATAGGAAAAGGAGTCCATTAAGGCTGTATATTGTCACCCTGCTTATTTAACTTCTATGCAGAGTACATCATGAGAAACACTGGACTGGAAGAAACACAAGCTGGAATCAAGATTGCCGGGAGAAATATCAATAACCTCAGATATCCAGATGACACCACCCTTCTGGCAGAAAGTGAAGAGGAACTAAAAAGCCTCTTGAAGAAAGTAAAAGTGGAGAGTGAAAAAGTTGACTTAAAGCTCAACATTCAGAAAATGAAGATCATGACATCTGGTCCCTCAGTTCATGGGAAATAGATGGAGAAACAGTGGAAACAGTGTCAGACTTTATATTTGGGGGCTCCAAAATTACTGAAGATGGTGACTGCAGCCATGAAATTAAAAGAAGCTTACTCCTTGCAAGAAAAGTCATGACCAATCTAGACAGCATATTCAAAAGCAGAGACATTACTTTGCCGACTAAGGTCCATCAAGTCAAGGCTATGGTTTTTCCTGTGGTCATGTATGGACGTGAGAGTTGGACTGTGAAGAAGGCTGAGCGCCGAAGAATTGATGCTTTTGAACTGTGGTGTTGGAGAAGACTCTTGAGAGTCCTTTGGACTGCAAGGAGATCCAACCAGTCCATTCTGAAGGAGATCGGCCCTGGGATTTCTTTGGAAGGAATGATGCTAAAGCTGAAGCTCCAGTACTTTGGCCACCTCATGCGAAGAGTTGACTCATTGGAAAAGACCCTGATGCTGGGAGGGATTGGGGGCAGGAGGAGAAGGGGATGACCAAGGATGAGATGGCTGGATGGCATCACGGACTCAATGGACGTGAGTCTGAGTGAACTCCGTAAGTTGGTGATGGACAGGGAGGCCTGGCGTGCTGTGATTCATGGGGTCGCAAAGAGTTGGACACAACTGAGCGACTGAACTGAACTGAACTGATTCAGTTTCAGCTCTGAAAGTGTTTCACATAAGATATAATTTGAAGTTATGAGTCAGTTTCTAGTAAAGCTGTTTTTAACAGTCCTTCTAAAGTTAGTGGATGTGTCATTTTTGTATCCTTCCCTTCTTATTTTCTGCTTCCTGAAACCTGAAAATGCTGGAATTGAAGTAACAATATTCCAAACAACTTGAAGGTGGAAATCATTTGCTTTGCATGGATAAACACAAGCATTCTCGGTTCTTTGATGACCACAAAGCTGCCAAGCATCCCAGAACTTCTTATCTCAGTCTAACCTGAGCTACCTCTGTATCTATCCATCTAGCTGTCTATCTATATTTTTGCTTATTATTATCTGTGTTGTTTGCATTTGGCCTCATCTAACTTCTGGAAACAGTCATGATGATGAGGATAGCAGTGAACACAGTACACTCTGTTTGTACCAACCTTTCTTAAAATTTGATAATTCCAATAGACCATTTTCATTTGCTGATTCCTATGACTCAGTTGCTCCAAATGCATGGTTTCCTGCCAATTCCACATCATTTATTCATCAGATATTTATTGAGTCTAGTATTGCATTAGATGCTGGAGATAGTAGCAGAAGAAAAAAACTTTTCCTCTACCCTATGAGGTTTAACACTGGGACTCTCAAAATGACAAAAAAAAAAAAAGGTTAAATAGATTTATTTTATTTGTATGTGTTTGAAGCCTTCATAGAAAAGAAGTGAGTTCCCAAGCAATGGTTAGACTTGGAAGCTTATATTTTTAACAAGAGGGAATACACTGTGGGCTAGACAAAGAAAGGGAAATTTGGGTTTCTGGGAGGGAAAATTAATGGAAAGTAAAGGCTCTTTTAGTAAGCTTTTTGTGTGTTTTGTGGGTTTTCATTTTTGATTTTGTTTTATTTTTGGTGATGACTCATCTTAATGTTGATTCTCCATCTTATTCAAAAAAAAAAAAAGTTAAATAGATTTATTTTATTTTTATGTGTTTGAAGCCTTCATAGAAAAGAAGTGAGTTCCCAAGCAATGGTTAGACTTGGAAGCTTATATTTTTAACAAGAGGGAATACACTGTGGGCTAGACAAAGAAAGGGAAATTTGGGTTTCTGGGAGGGAAAATTAATGGAAAGTAAAGGCTCTTTTAGTAAGCTTTTTGTGTGTTTTGTGGGTTTTCATTTTTGATTTTGTTTTATTTTTGGTGATGACTCATCTTAATGTTGATTCTCCATCTTATTCATGGCCATAAAATCTCACAGAGAAAGGATTTCGGGCAGTCCTCATTTCTCTGAAGTTCCTGTCTTTAGTCACAGAAGGGAAGCTCTGAGAAGGCTTCTTTCTGGGTCTGTTGATTCTCAATTACCTTCAGCTCAGAATAATCCATGTTCAAAAGTGGCATATGACAAGGTGGTGTATTCTGAGTTCCTATAAGATAAATTATAATATAGAAACAAACAGGGTCTCTGCCCCTTGACGGACCTAAAACTGGTAATAATTCTGTCAATAATGTTAGAAGCACATATAGAATAGAATCTGTGGCACTTGCTAGAAAAGAGAGAAACTCATCAGCATCAGATAGTGTTAAAGGAGGTGGGGAGGGTAGCAGGGCTAGGAATGAAACAGCAAGTACAATTCTCTCAACAACAAACAAGTCTTTAGCAAAGAATAATTATCAACCCTAAAGAAGGCACCGCATATTTCTTAAAGGATATTCTAAAATGAGATAGAAAGTGGACAAAGGAACATGTGAGAAAGATCTGATAATGTGAGATTTGTTACCAGCAAATAAATAGTGGAAGCCTTGTGTGTTTAAGGGAAACAAAAACTATTATGCCTGGAGTATCTTGGACATGGCATGTACTATGTGTGTGTGTGTGTGTGTGTGTGTGTGTGCATACACAACAGGAAAGTATAAGCAGAGAGGCCATAAGAAGGAGTGTGAATTTTAGATTTTTATTTAGGTATAATAGAAATCCATCAGAGTGTTTCTGATTGTAGATTTATCTGAGATAGATAAACATTTTTGTATATGTTTTGCAAATACTAATACAAATGAATTTAGGAAATGGAATAATCATATCTAGTTTGAAGACAAAGAAAAATAAGTATCATTACAGATTTTTCTTTAAAGTAGACTATATTTGATTTTCAAGGAGACAGATATCCAATTCATTCTTTAAAATCTACCTGAAATATGTCTTTCTATTTTTTTAAGTTACTCTGATTTTATCTGTTTTGTGCTTCCTACCTTGCTAAAATAGTTTTTCTCCTATTGCCCCAAAGTTCTTTGATCTTTAATATCCTCTTAAATTATAGTAGAGATTTATTATATCTCTCTAAGCTCCAGGTACTTTAAAACTACTCTATTACAGCACTATTCACACAGGGCTTAAGGATAAAAGTTCAGGATCTAGACTATCTGGTTTGAATCTGTACTCTCCATATGCTATGTAGATTGGGCAGATTACTGAACTTCTATTTGCTCTAATTTTTTCATGTGTAAGAGAAGAATAACAATATTATCTATAAATGAATTAATACATTTAAGTAGCAAAAAGCAGTGTCTGATAAATAAATATGCTAAAATACATATTAACTCTCTTATTATTACTATTGCATTTTAGATATACTGAAGATGACATACAATTTGTGTGAAATCATGTCAAACAAACTCCCCTTATAAAACATACCAGCTGACAATCACAAAGGCATCTACCACATAGTTCATCCCAACAGAGACTGCAGCATTCACTTTTCAACTTGAGAAACATTCTTCTAACTAATCAGAATGCTATTTCAAAATGTGAACTTGATCATAGTTCTCTGTTTTTAAAATGCTTCAGTTGCTCTTTTCTTTAGAAAATTCTCTGTGACTTGAGCAGCCCTCACCATTGACATCATCATAGATGACTGCCATTGTCTTTTTCATCATCATCACCATTGATCATTTTCGTGTCCTAAAGCTTGTGCTGGGTTTCCCTGGTGGCTCAACTGGTAAAGAAGCTGCCTGCAATGTGGGAGACCTGGGTTTGATCCCTGGGTTGGGAAGATCCCGTGGAGAACAGAAAGGCTATCGACTCCAGTGTTCTGGCCTGGAGAATTCCATGGACTGTATATCCATGGGGTCACAAAGAGTCAGACATGACTGAGCAACTTTCACTTTCAAGGCTTATACTGAATATTTTATTTACAATTTTTTCTTTTAATCCTCACAAAATCTCATGAAGTGAATATTTTTAACCTATTCATTTATGAAATGGGGAAACTGAAGGTAAGAGAATTTAGACTACTTGCATAAATCATATAATTTACAAGAGAGTCTGATGATACCAGAGCCCTTGGCATTGAACTTAAGTTGTATTACCTCTCCATAAACATGTTGATTAGAAGAAAAATGAACTATATAATTAAATGCCTTTTCTTATCTTCTTTTTGCTACATCTCAGCCTCATTTCCTGCCCCCTCCCACATCATTGTGTACAATGCAGACCTTCTGATATTATTTTCTTCGCACTGAAATGTTTATTTTGTCTCTCAACTTTCACACATGCTGGACCCTCTTCCTGGGGCATTTTCCCTTGTGCAATTTCCCTGAATGATACCTCATCTTCTATGAAGTAATAACTTCAACTGCATTTGTTCTGTTACACTTTTTATTATCTACTCCACATGGCTCAGACAGTAAAGTGTCTGCCTGCAATGCAGATGACCTGTGTTCCATCCCTGAGTCAGGAAGTCCTGGAAAAGGAAATGACAACCCATTCCAGTACTCTTGCCTAGACAATCCCACGAACAGAGGAGCCTGTTAGGCTACAGTCCATGGGATTGCAAAGAGCTGGATATGACTGAGGAACTTAACTTTCTCACCACTTTTATTTGGTGCTGCATTCTGTTCACACAGTTATAGTATTGATCACATTCTAAGAATCAGTTTACATATCTCAGTCTCCCAACTAGACTGTAGGTTCTATTAAGACAAATAAATGTCCACCTTCTATACTGCTGAATTACTACTGTACTGGCACATAATAAATGCTTGATGATATAAAGGAAAACTTGCAACAGATGGAGTTAGACAAGGAAGACTATCAGACTATTGCAAAAGGGGGAGATGTTGAACTTAAGTGCTGAAATACAGGGTAAGGACTTTTTAAAGGTTGGGATGAGCTGGTGAAAAACTACTAGAAGATATTAAGGAGAGGTTAGTCAATGTGATGAGGTCATTTGTGCTTGTCACTAGTGCTTATTATTAGGCTCAGATCCACATGTAAAAACTGGGAGATGAGGTGCTATCTTTCTTGATGATTACATCTCAAAAGGATGGCTCCCAAGTCTTTGAGAAAGACATTCCTGGATCATTAAATCTGGTGAGACATTGGGAATAGATCTCAAAGGACCAGAGCAATAATTCACAATTGCAAGCTTAAAGTAAATGCTCTGAGAAAAGGGAGGTCAGGAAGAAACCTGTGTAAAGTTTAGTGAAGCCAAGGGGAATTGTAAGGCCAGCTTAGTCAAGATCTATTTGTTAGATAAATGGATAATAAATCAGAAAATTTGACCACTCCATCCTACAGTTAAAAAAAAAAAAAAAGTGTGACATGTACTGATTGAGAACTTTTACATGACTTTGTATTTATAGAGTTTAGATACACACATGACATTTGCTGCTGCTGCTAAGTCGCTTCAGTCGTGTCCGACTCTGTGCGACCCCATAGACGGCAGCCCACCAGGCTCCCCTGTCCCTGGGATTCTCCAGGCAAGAACACTGGAGTGGGTTGCCATTTCCTTCTCCAATGCATGAAAGTGAAAAGTGAAAGTGAAGCTGCTCAGTTGCACTGACTCCTAGCGACTCCATGGACTGCAGCCCACCAAGGTCCTCCGTCCATGGGATTTGCCAGGCAAGAGTACTGGAGTGGTGTGCCATTGCCTTCTCTGCACGTGACATTTGCTTTTAAAATATTCAAACTAATTGTTCTGATTACCTTTGCATATTTTTCTAAATCATAAAAGTAAATTAACATTATAATAATACAGTACTTCATAAGTAGATTAATGTTTTGGTTGAGTATTTTAGTTCTCAAATACTGCAGTTTCTAAGTAATTACTGATGATGTTAGAGTGCATTGTAAATAAATAACTCAATATAAACATAGTCCTTGGTTAGAGCACAAATAATTTTAAATGGTGTTTAATATTGCTTAAATTATTGTGGCTGTAAAGAACATACATCTAACCTAATTAAACCTGTGTAATTTCAAAGAAGGTAAACTTAACAGCTACATTAATATTCCCCAAAGTGTCACTGAATATGGTATTGGTTTTGTTTTCAAAGTAGTTTTGCTTTCATTTTTTGGACATTAAGAATTTTATGAATCATTTGAAGTATAGGATAGCAGTTAGTTTAAGAAATTACTGATATGTTAGAGTGCATTGTAAATAAATAACTCAATATAAACATAGTCCTTGGTTAGAGCACAAATAATTTTAAATGGTGTTTAATATTGCTTAAATTATTGTGGCTGTAAAGAACATACATCTAATCTAATTAAACCTGTGTAATTTCAAAGAAGGTAAACTTAACAGCTACATTAATATTCCCCAAAGTGTCACTGAATATGGTATTGGTTTTGTTTTCAAAGTAGTTTTGCTTTCATTTTTTGGACATTAAGAATTTTATGAATCATTTGAAGTATAGGATAGCAGTTAGTTTAGCTATATATATATCATATTGTTCAGTTTAGTTCAGTAGCTCAGTCGTGGCCAACTCTTTGGGACCCCATGAACTACAGCATGCCCGACTTCCCTGTCCACCATCAACTCCCAGAAGCTGCTCAAGCTCATATTGTACATTCTTTAAATTTTATATATATATATATAAATATATATATATTCTTTCCTTTCCAGCATCACCCTTTCTCTCCCAATTCCAGAAGCCCAACCATGTGCATGTTTATTGAGGTTAATTTCAGGCCTGAATTTCATTAACTGACCATAGCCATAGTTGAGTTTCTACAGTAATGAATTCATTGGGCAGAAATTTTACAAAGATATGGGGGAAAGGGAGGGGTAAACATTATCTACATTTGAAAGGACCAAATTTACAAATCAGTAGCTTTAATGAAATTTTTTTCTCCTTGATTAACTGGGGGTTTATTTGCATGCATTTTAAGTGGCAGTGCATGGGAAACTAAGATTTTTGTTATTTTGGTTTAACACAGACTCAACCCAGAAAGCACAATCCTGATTTTGCATGAGAAGGACCATTGACAGAACCTAAAACGTGAGTGCTGTTGGTTTATACTATTGAATTCTATGCGATATTACTGCCCTTGTAGTAAGATATGGCATTAATGAAGATATATAATGAAAGTCTTGATTTACGTGTTAAGTCTAGACTATAAGAGGTATAGAAAGTAAGAACTGAATGTCTTCATATCAATTTAAGGAATTCTAGTAATCAGTAGATACTTAACTTCGAAGAAGATAATACATTTGTGCTTTCATTGATACTTAATTTAAAGCATATAGCTTTATATAGTTTTCATAGTCCAATTTATTTATGGCTGATAAAATATATAAATATATTCCATTACAAATAAACAGTTCCTATGCTCTTTTATGCATAAATTATTTTTCATCTTTTCTTTATTATTATCCCTAAGTACTTAGAGTATATATTTAGTGTCTCAGTTTTTCTCTGAGTTTTTTCAAATGGAATAAGGAGTTGTTTCAAGATAAAAAAGATCGGTGCATCTTTCTTCCTTCTTCGGCCACAGATCTTTCAGTTACTGACTAACTCTTGGCATCTCTTCTCCTGTTGGCTTCTGATAAGTCGTCTTTGATAACCTGCTGTTTTTTTCTTGCACTTTGCCATGGCTACAACTCTAGGGTATCAGAACTGTCAAAAATAAAAGTAAAGAGTAGCGGCACAGAGCTTATGAAAGTTAGAGAAGACCCAAAGCCTGGTATCAGCTGATGAATTTCTCTGCTGGCAGGTAGTTTTCACGTTACCCCATTTGCTGTCACAGTGTACAGTACCTGAAATAATAAGGGAATTTTCCGCAAATAATGGACGATGGGGGCTGTTTGCTTTGTGAGAATCTGCCAAGGCAACATGCCATGTGGCTTTATCTTTGAAAGTGAGCGTGAAACAAGCTTGCCTGGCTGCAGATAAGCGACTTAGAAGGAATCCTATTCAGATGTACCTGTCACTAATTTATCTGGAGGTTTTGTGATTCATACATACTGCTCTGTGTGCGATGAAGCATTAAATTGGTTTCCTCTGGGAGCAGGTCACATTCAGGGGTCGTCAGGCCTGTGCTATGGGATGGTGCATGCTTGATTCATATAACCTCTCACTACTGAATTTTTATCTGTTAGAAGGCTGGTAGTGTGAACATATGTCAGATGATCTCTTGCAAAGTTTCAACATCAAAGAGATTGACAAAATTTATCTATTAATATGCAAGTGTTTGTAATAAAAAATTAATCAACCTTTCTGCTGTTAGCACATTTATTCTGAAAATTGAGTACAGATATGTTTCCCTATAATGGCCTCACTCTTGATGAATGTATTTCTGTGGCTCCTTTATTTATTGAAACACAGGGATGTGTACTTAACTGCATTACTGTATAGTTTTTAAAAAAATGCAATTTATTTGAAACAGGTCTCATGAAATAAAAACTTTAGGAAACAAAGAATTTTCCTATTTAAATATAGTTTTCTACTGTGGCAATTCTACCTTATTACTCTATATGTTTTGAAAGAAAATGGCATACCTTGGAAAATGAGACAGATAATGTTTCAAATTTGAAAGGAATAAAAAAAAAAGATATTTAACAAATGCAAGAGCAAAAACCAAAAAAAAAAAAACCAAACCATTCTTCATTTTATTATTTCCATGATGAGGTACATAAAACTAAAACTTAATATCTTCCCTTCAGTTTTTAACTGTGCTCCATTTTGTGTAAAATTAAGTCAATAAATGACAAAGAAGTAGTTAAATGAAAGCAAACTGTGAAATATTTCTAAAGTGTTTTTAGCATACATGACAACAGTCTTAACAGTGGATAAATTGGCAATATAAACTGATAGGCTTGTTTCTTAATTTAAAATTGTTTCTTCTGTATCACAATTAAAAAAAAAAGAACAAAAAACTTGATCATTTCATGAATTAGCAAAATGAAAGCTCTTACAACTGGATGAACATGATGACTTTATTCTACTTTTATATGGTATGTCTTTTGATTTTGTCCTAGTTGTAAACATGTGGAACATTTAATAATAAAACTGGAATTTTCTTATTGAGTTAAAGCATAATTAGGCTATTACTGTAGGAACCAATAGGTCAATTATGCATAATTCATAATATTCAAATAAAATATTCTTCAAACTTCACAATCCACAATTCAGCTGTGATCTTAAAATCTTGTAAGGCCTCATAATGAACAGGAGTGTGAAATAAATAATTTAAGAATATTATTTTAAAATTTCAAAACAGTCTACTAAGCATTTGGGGGAGGGGGGAAGAAAGAAAAGTAGTTCATGAAACTAGGGGAAAAAAATGCTATTATACTATAAACAAAGTACACATGATTATGCATAATTCTGCTCCCTTCTCCCCACTCTATTTTTTTGTCTATAGACAATAAAACAATGTATAAACTTTTAATTTCCTATGTTTATTAAAATCTATTATATGCCTATGAGATATTTTCTTAATTTCTTTTAAGAAAAATCTTTTAAAATACAGACTAAATTCACATTATTTTGAGAGTAATTAAAATGAATCATTTTGTTAGACACATTTAAAAGATCTAACAAGCATTTTGCTGCTTAGATTATAATGGTACTTTTAGACATTTTTCTGTATCTATCATTAGTTTTTCCTCTGTCCTGTTTTTGTAATTAATTTTTAATGATTTATTTCGGTGTATAGCATTATAATTTAACATCTCTCTACACTACAGAGAAATCACCACCAGAAGTCTAATTACAATCCAACTCCACTCAGTTGAGCCTGGTTTGCTTATTTTGCCTACTCTCAAATTCCTTTCCCTTAGATAATTACTAATCTTATCTCTGTATCTATATGTGTATTTATTTTTTTCAGATTTGACTTATAAGTGAAATCACAAGACATTTGTATTTTTTTGTCAGACTTATTTCACTTAGCATTATTCCTTTAAGGTTCATCCATGTTGTGGCAAGTGGCAGGATTTCATTCTTTTTATGGCTGAGTAGTATTCTATTGCATAAATATACCACAGTTTCTGTATCTATTCTTTTATTTATGGACACTTATGTTGTTTCCACATCTTGACTATTTTAAATAATGGTGCAGTGAGCGTAGGGGTATGTATATCTTTTTGAATTATTTCCTTGTTACCCAGAAGTGGAACAGCTGCATCGTATTATAGTTCCATTCTTAATTTTTTGAGGAATCTCCATAACTATTTTCCATGACTTCACTATTTTACAGTCCCATCTCAGTGTATGAAGATTCCTGTTTTCTACATACTCTCCAACAGTTGTTATTTCTTATCTTCTCAATAATAGCCATACTTTCTGTCTATGCTTTATGTGGTGAGTGAAGTGAAGTGAAGTCACTCAGTCGTGTCTGACTTTTGTGACCACATGGACTGTAGCCTATCAGGCTCCTCTGTCTATGGGATTTTCCAGGACAGAATACTAGAGTGGGTTGCCATTTTCTTCACCAGGGATCTTCCCTACCTAGGGATCAAACCTGGGTCTCCTGCATTGTAGACAGACGCTTTTACCGTCTGAGTCTGCTTACACAACTTTAATGCATCTTTTCAAAAAAGTATTTTCTAATAGTCTAATCTAGTCTTAATTTCTTATAGACTTCTTTGATCTCATAACATTTGCCATAATATATATTTCCCCTATATTTTATAAATATGAATTATATAGATAATATGCTATATATATTGAGAGCAAGAGAATATTATATACTTGTTTGTAATCTCTTCTACAAAACTAAGCATAATTTCAAGTATCTAGGATAGTGCCTTGAATATAATAGTCAATAAAATTTGTTGAGTGAATAAAATAATATCATAAAACCAAATAATTCCATAAATAAGAAATATAATGTATATATTATATACATACTAAAAAAGTTATATAATTACTGGTTTATTTAACAAAATAATTGCAAATGTATATCCTATACAAATAGAGAAGTTGGCAAGCTTGACATAGTACATTCTGCACAACACAACTGAAGCTTACAAAAACCTATTAGATATTAAGTGCCATGGAATCCATAACTAGTATTGTCTTAGAATAATTACAAATTTTCTGTGGCTATTTTTAAAATAGTTTAAAGAGAAGCAAAAATATCTATGATTTTTAGAAACATCCATTTATTTTACAAGTACTTATTGAGAATTGTCTATGTGTGAAACTGTGCGGAGGTCTAGGAGATTTATTATTGTAAATGGTTAACACTCACCTCATGAAATCAATATTTATAGTCAGAAAATTCCTTTATACTTTTAAAAATATAGTAGAACAGAAGTTGAAAATGTTAATAACATTCAGCAGAATGAGAGTTCACTTTCAGCTGAGAGAAATAACAGCAGCATATTGCAGAGGTTAATTTGACACTAATCTTTGAAGAAAGCTGAAGGAATTCTTGGCACATAGAAGAGCATAAGTAGGGGCATGAAGAAGGTGCTTTGTAAGAATTAGCTGCTCATTTCAACAGGTATATCAACCAAATGTAAGAGGATATATTAAGTTGTTTGGAGATGTTATGGAGGAAGTTATATCTGAAAATAGATTAGGACAAGATTGTGGAAGATTAAACATTAGTTTAAGAGATAAGGATTTTGTTGGCATATAGTTATGTCCTTGGATCATGTTCAATCTCTTATTATCTTAGAAGCATATAAAAAATAAGAATGTGATTATTTTGAATGATAATTTACACATAAAAATTTGGCATTAGGTAATATAAGATCTCTCTTTTGTTTGTGCTATACATTTGTATGTATACATATATTTACATATATGCCCTAACACACACAGGGGTGTTTGTCTGTCTGCATGTGTGCATAGATAAATGTGCACCACTTAATCTGGCTTTACTTGACAAAATACCTTAGAAGAGAAGTCAGTGTCATGTATGGAAACTACTAATGACTTTAACAAATACTCAATAAACTCATAAAGCAGGGAAACATGAAATAAAACAGCAGTAATGAAAGGCTTCCCTGGTGGCTCAGCAGTAAAGAATCTGCCTGCAATGCCAGAGATGCAAGTTCAATCCTTGAGTCAGGAAGATCCCCTTGGCTGGGAAATCCCGTGGACAGAGGAGTTGGTGGGCTGTGGCCCATGAAGTCACAGAAGAGCCGAAGAAAACTTAGTAACTAAACAACAAACAAATGAAGGGAATATCTTTCAGAGAAACACTTGGGGGAAAATGCATAAGAATGATATCTTGTAAAATATTAATAAGAAAAGAGAAACCAAATGTCTTTTTACACTCTAACTGATGTTTACTTATTATTTTACTTTTTATTGGAGTATAGTTGATTTATAATGTTGTGTTAGTTTCAGGCATACAGCAAGTGAATCAGTTATACATATACATATAACCATTCTTTTTTAAGATTCTTTTCCCATATGGGCCATTACAGATTATTAAGTAGAGTTCCCTGTACTCTACAGTAGATCCTTATTAGTTATCAGTTTTATATATAGTAGTGTATATATGTCAGTCAATCCCAATCTCCCAATTTATCCCTCTCACCCTTATGCCTTAGTAACCATAAGTATATTTTCTACATCTGTGACTCTACTTTCTGTTTTATAAATATATTCATTTGTGCAAAAGTCAAAGTGTTGAATTAAACCTTGATGATTAAAAAACCAAGATACCTGTAACTGATTACTTCCCTAAATGTATTTATTCTTTATAGCACATACAATGCAAGATATAAATAGGAATTTTGTTATTATTTTCTTTTTTGTGATTGATAATTTCAAATATATTTGGCAAATATTGTATCAAGTACCTGTTTTAGAAATGGAAAAATCACAGTGGCCTATTAAAACTATGACAAATTCTTACACTAATAAATTTGTTGGTGTTTAACTCAGTATTTATCAAATTAGTTCAACTAGGTAATCCTTATTTCAAGGCCATGATCTTTCCATGATTCTATATTGCCTCAATACAAATTTACAGTATTATTTTCTGAAAGCATTTAGAGTAGGAAAGTAAATGCAACCTTTATTTTTTGTTATTTTTGAACTATTTAAGAATCTTGGCATATTTCAAGATCACAAAGTTATTCTCCATATTTTCTTCTAAAATTTTTTTACTGCTAGCTTTATGTTTAGTCCTATGAACCAGCTAAATACCTTTTGTATTAAAAAAGTAGAGATCAATAATAATTTTTAAATACAAATATTCAGTTAATTCCAGCATCATTTCATAAATATTTTTCTTCCTCATTGAGTTGGCTCAGGCCTTGTTCAGAAATTAATTGAAAACAACTGAGATTTTTATTGTTCTATTGATTTTTTGTGTATTATTAAATTCTTAAAATATGCTACGGACATACTGCAGATTAACAGCAAGTTTTGAAATGCTAGTATAACTCTACCAAAGTAGAGTTATTTTCATTTTCAAGATTATTATGAGTGTTCCAGATTCTTTTCTGTTTCATCTTAGAATTAGTTAATATTCTCTTGATATTTTGACCGAAATTGTATTAAAGCTAAAAAATCAGAAAATCTGGCATCTTAAAAATATTGAGTGTTCTCATTTATAAAGATAGCATAGCTCTCCCTTTAATTTAGGTCTTATTTTATTTCTCTCTGAAGCAGTTCCTATTTTTCATAAGAGAGATCCTACACATATTTGTTAGATTTATTTCTACTTGATATATGTTGATACTATCATTAATAGAAACATTTTAAAAAGTTTATTTCTCATTGCTAGTATATAGAAATATATGCAATCATTTTTTATACCAATCTGTATCCTGTAAGCTTGCTAAATTTACTTATTACTCCAAGTAATTACTCTAAGTAGATTCTGGAGGCTTCTCTGTAAACACAAGCATATTATCTGATATTAAGTTTTTCATGCCAACTTTTGCATTTTTATTTCTTTGTCCAGTTTAACTAGCTAGGACTTCCATTACAACATTAAGCAGAAATTATGAAAATGAATGCTTTAGTAATATTCTAAGTGGTAGAAGAGAAACACTAAAAATATGATTTTAGTTTTCACGTATATTCTTAATGGGATTGAGAGTTCTACTCTCTTTCTTGTTGTTTGGTCACTAAGTCGGGTCCAACTCTTTGCCACCCCATGGACTGCAGCAAGCCAGGCCTACCTGTCTTTCACTATCTCCTGGAGTTTACTCAAAGTCATTTCCATTGAGTCCATGATGCCATCCAACCATCTCTTCCTCTGTCACCCTCTTCTTGTGCTGCCCTCAGTCTTTCCCAGCAGCACATATATTTTTGATGAGATGGAAAGAGTTCTGCTGTCTTCCTAGGATTTTAAAAGGATTTATCATGAATGAGTGCTGCATTGAAATATTTTTTTCTGCACCTTTTTGGACGATCTTATTTATTTGTCTTCTCTATATTATATATATGGCAAGTTGAGCTGATTAATTTCTGAATGCTAAACCAATCTTGCATTCCTGGAATATATTCCAATTGATTATCATGCTTCATATCTTCAACCTCCTTCATATATATGACTGGATATGATTTGCTAATATTGTCTTTAAAAAATATTTACAAGAAATACTTGATTATTCATTTCTTTCAAGTCTTTATATTTTTGGTGTCAAAATATAAAATAAGCTTTGAAAGGGTTTCTTTTTCCCTATTTTCTAAGTTTCTGTCCTATTTCTTCTTCAAGTAATTGATAAAATTCACTGGAATAGCTACTCAAAAAGAACTATTTTAATAGCTATTTAAATAGCCTAGAATTTTCTTTATGGAAAAGTTTTGAAATGAAATTTTTCAATGTGTTTGTGTGTTCAGTGGCTCAGTTGTGTCTGACTCTTTGTGACTCCAAGGACTGTAGCCCAACAGCCTCTTCTGTCAATGGGATTCTCCAGGCAAGAATACTGGAGTGGGTTGCCATTTCCTACTCCAAATTTCCTCAATAGATAAAAGGATATTCAGTTTATCTTTATTACTTTATGTCAGTTATGGCAATTTATGTCTTTCAGAAATTTTGCCTATGTGTTTTCAAAATTATTGCATCTATTTATATAAAATAATTCATAAAATACTATTTTGAAATATTATAACATTTTATTTTTGGTTAATCTGTAATGTTGTTTGCCTCATTCTTAATATTAGTATTTTGGATTTACCCTTCTTTGTTTTCCACAAATATGGGTAATGATATAATAATTTTATTAACTTTTTCAAATATCTTTAACTTTGTTGATTTTTAAATATTTTTTTATTTTCAAATTCATTTATATTAGCTTTCCATCTTCTAAATGTAGGAGATTAGATTATTATTTTTGTATTTCACCAATTTAAACTTACCATATTTTCTACATGTGCTGCTTAAACTGTTACATGACTTACACTCTTAATTATTTGAAGTTTATTGGGAGTTGTTTTATAGTCCACTCTATGGTGAATGCTCTGTGTACTAAAAAGACTGTATATCTCACAGTTTGGGAAATAGTGCTTTAAATGTCAATTAGTTAATATAAGCTGATAATTTTATATGTTTTTTTTTTTTAATTTTGCTTTCAGTTATCAAAACAGTGTTAAAATCTCCACGCAAAAGTGTAGATTCTTTCTTCAATTCTGTCAATTTTTGTCTCATGCATTTCAAAATTTTGCTATTAAGTACATATTTAATTGAGTTTGTTATGTCTTCTAAATGACTTTACCCCTTTTATCACTATGAAGCATTTCTTTGGTGTCTGAGAATCCTCTGTCTTGATGTCTACTTTGGCTATAATTTTTTATCTCATTAAGTACAGGTAAGAAATTAAAAAACAAAAATCTTAAATCTTAAAGTCACACTTTTCAAGAGTGACTAGCTGTGAATGGAAAAATTATTTCCAGCCTAATTTGTCTCACAGCTTACTGATGTAGTAATAGTAACGGTTACAAAACTGAAAGGTTCTGGCAAACAAAGGGAGGGTAGGATGCCTAGAATTTTCGCATGGGCTCATTCTATTCGTGAATTCAAAACATAAGAATGGGAATAGGTACTCAGGAAAGGAGGAAACAAGATGTCAAGGAAAAGCCAGCCCATAAAGAGGGAGCAAATAAACCTAGGTGACATCGGGAAGATTGTTCACACCATAGTACTGAGCCAGTGAGGAACTGGGGAGGGACTTGAGTGCTAGGGTAGAAATTGCTTATTGAAGTATACAGTGTGCCTGCCCACCAAACACCAGTTATTAAAGCCTTGTTTCCCGCTTCACTTCATCTTCCAGTCCGTTCTCTGGGTTTCAGCTGGTAGGCTTTATTTCCCACAGTGAATACTAAATAATCAAAGCATTAACTGAAAAAATTCTTATAGAAATTATAGTATTATAATAATTACTATTTATAAATTAAAATATTTATTTAACAATTTTCCAATTTGTTCAGTAATTTTTTAATACTCACCCACAGTAATTGAATTAAAAATACCACCCAGAGATTATTTTATGCAGAAAGGCATTTGAAAGATAACAAGATAAAAATTAAGTCAAGATTTGCATATCATATTTAAATGAAAGACTTTAAGGCATGAGTAAATAATTGAAAGCCACATTTTGAAATCTGCAACTAATGTGGACATTATTGGTCAGTGTTTCACTTTACACATTGAAAAATTAATTCTGTGAGAAGCCAAAATCTAGTTTCAAACACAAATATCATTAAGGTCTAGAGTATCAATGTTCTTTGTTCTACAAACTATTGGTATAAGGTCCTTGTGGAGACATCAAAACTGAAAGAAAGAAATAAAGGTTTTAAAATATTTACTGATAATAGGAAAATGGAAAATGTCAATGTAATACTATCCTTAACCAAGTTCCTAAATCTTCATATCCATCATCTTTTCAGTTATAAAAATGATCATAATTCATAAAGGAAAAGTCTCTATCTTCATGTTTCCTTCTAGCTTGGGGGGAAAAAAAAAGATTGATTTCAATTCGGGTGTCATTGACTCAGAGCAAAATATTCTCAAGAGTAAAAGAGTAAGTGCTTAACTGTATAATGGAAAAGTGAGAAGAGAATAGCCAGAATAAATATCATTCATGTTAAACACCAAAATATTCTTATAGGAGAATAGACATACTTGTGTGATTATATACATAGAAGGAAAAGAACAATTTAGGCTATGTTCTTGTTCTTCAATGTTTACTCCCAATGTGATTATTCTTACCTTTTGTACCTTAGACCATGACTCCCATGCCCTTTAATTTAAAAAGTATATGATGTCAAAATCTTCATTATATTAATTATTTTAATAGGGTACAGAAGGTTTACTTAATCACACACACACAGACACGTAAGGGAAAAATTTTGGCAGAAAACAATTAGATTGAAATGCCAAGTTAAGCACTGCATTAGAATTGTAGCAATTAGCTCAGTTCAGTTCAGTCTCTCTGTCCTGTCCGATCTGAGGCCCCATGGACTGCAGCACACAAGACTTCACTGTCCATCACCAACTCCCAGAGGTTACTCAAACTTAGGTCCATCAAGTCGGTGATGCCATCCAACCACCTCATTCTCTGCTGTCGCTTTCTCCTCTTGCCTTCAATCTTTCCCAGCATCAGGGTCTTTTCAAATGAGTCAGTTCTTCAAATAGGTGGCAGAAGCATTGGAATTTTAGCTTCAACATCAGACCTTTCAATGAATATTCAGGACTGATTTCCTTTAGGATGGAGTGGTTGGATCTCCTTGCTGTCCAAGGGACTCTCAAGAGTCTTCTCCAACACCACAGTTCAAAAGCATCAATTCTTCAGCGCTCAGCTTTCTTCACAGTCCAATTCTCACATCCATACTTGACTACTGGAAAAACTATAGCCTTGACTAGACGGACTTTTGTTGACAAAATAATGTCTGCTTTTTAATAATGTCTAGGTTGGCCATAACTTTTCTTCCAACGAGCAAGCATCTTTTATTATTATTTTTTAAATTAATTTTATTTTTTAGTTTCTTTCGCTTTACAATACTGTATTCATTTTGCTATACATGACATGAATCAGTCATGAGTGTACATGAACTCCCAATCCCAACACCCCCCCTCCCCCCGCCCCACACCTTCTCTCTGGATTATCCCCGTGCATCAGTCCGAAGCATCCTGCATCCTGCATCGAACCTAGACTGGTGATTTGTTTCACTTATGATATCATACATGTTACACTGCCACTCTCTCAAATCATCCCACTCTCTCCCTCTCGCTCAGAGTCAAAAAAGGCTGTTCTATACATCTGTGTCTCTTTTGCTGTCTCGCGTACAGGTTTATCATTACCATCTTTCTAAATTCCATATATATGTTTAAGTATACTGTATTGGTGTTTTTCTTT
>SJXQ01010777.1:319640-371867 GCA_006408695.1 Aepyceros melampus
CCATTGCAACAAAAAGAATAAAATACTTAGGAATATATCTAACTAAAGAAACTAAAGACCTATATTTAGAAAACTATAAAACACTGATGAAAGAAATCAAAGAGGACACTAATAGATGGAGAAATATACCATGTTCATGGATCGGAAGAATCAATATAGTGAAAATGAGTATACTACCCAAAGCAATCTACAGATTTAATGCATCTTTTAATTTCATGGCTTCAGTCACCATCTGCAGTGATTTTGGAGCCCAGAAAAATAAAGTCTGACACTGTTTCCCCATCTATTTGTCATGAAGTGATGGGACCAGATGCCATGATCTTAGTTTTATGAATGTTGAATTTGAAGCCAACTTTTTCATTCTCCTCTTTCACTTTCATCAAGAAGCACTTCAGAACCTGTTCACTTTCTGTCATAAGAGTGGCGTCATCTGCATATCTGAGGTTATTGATATTTCTTCTGGCAATCTTGATTCCAGTTTGTGCTTCATCCAGCCCAGCATTTCTCATGATGTACTCTGCATACACATTCAATAAGCAGAGTGACAATAAACAGCCTTGTTGTACTGCTTTCCCTATTTGGAATCAGTCAGTTGTTCCATGTCCAATTCTCACTGTTGTTTCCTGACCTGCATACAGATTTCTCAAGAGGCAGGTCAGGTGGTCTGGTATACCCATCTTTTGAAGAATTTTCCACAGTTTGTTGTGATCCACACAGTAAAAATCTTTGCCATAGTCAATAAAGCAGAAGTAGATGTTTTTCAGGAACTCTCTTGCTTTTTCAGTGACCCAACAGATGTTGGTAATTTGATCTCTGGTTCCTCTGCCTTTTCTAAATCCAAATTGAACACCTGGAAGTTCACAGTTCAGGTACTGTTGAAGCCTGGCTTGGAAAATTTTGAGCATTACTTTACTATTGTGTGAGAAGAGTAGAGCTGTGCAGTAGTTTGAGCATTCTTTGGCATTGCCTTTCTTTGGGATTGGAATGAAAACTGATATTTTCCAGTCCTGTGGCCACTGCTGACTTTTCCAACTTTGCTAGCATATTGGGTGCAGCATTTTCAGAGCATCATCTTTTAGGATTTGAAATAGCTCAACTGGAATTCCATCACCTCCATTAGCTTTGTTCATGGTTATGTTTCCTAAGGCCCACTTGACTTATCATTCCAGGATGTCTGGCTCTAGGTAAGTGATCACATCATCATGATTATCTGGGTTGTGAAGATCTTTTTTGTATAGTTCTTCTGTGTATTCTTGCTACCTCTTCTTAATATTTTCTCCTTCTGTTAGGTTCATACCATTTATCGAGCCCATCTTTGGATGAAATGTTTCCTTGGTATCTCTAATTTTCTTAAAGAGATCTCTAGTCTTCCCCCATTCTGTTGTTTTCCTCTATTTCTTTGCATTGATCACTGAGGAAGGCTTTCTTATCTATCCTTGCTATGCTTTGCAACTCTGCATTCAAATGGGTACCTTTCCTTTTCTCTGTTGCCTTTCATGTCTCCTCTTTTCTTTGCTATATTTAATGCAATTTCGCGTGCATTAGTGTTGTATTTAGCTGAAGCTGTCCCTCTACGTTCTTTATCATGTTTTGTTACTTTGATCTTACTTTTTTTTTTTTTTTAACTTATGACTTGACTTAGATGTCATCTCTTCTGGGCTTTCCCTGAACTACCAAGCTACAGTCAAACCTCCTTCTGGTTGTATGCATAGCACCTTGAGATTTTTTCCATTATAACACATTTCAGAGTAAAAATAAGGTCCAGCGGTATGTCTATATTTTTTTAAAAGATTGTATGCTCACTAAAGAGTATAGTACCTGATACACAGAAAACCACTGCTAGAAAATGGTTATTTTTTACACATCTTAAGCTTCACTGTAGATACTTGACTCATTTAATTTTGTTTCTGTGCTGGTAATGACTAGTAACTTATAAACCAATAAATGTTTAAACAGGAAATTTTAGATAAAGATGGTAGACTGGACACTTACCTCTGCTTTTTTTCCATCATCAAACTCTAATGAAATGACAATAAAAAATATATTTTGTTTTCATTTCAAGACACAGACTTTTAGGTCAGGGAGACTGGGAGTTGACAATAATGCAGCAATACTTTGCAAGCTGGGAACTCTCTGGGTTAGAAGTAAATAACAAACACATCAGAAACATAAACCTGAAGCCAACAATGGGGAAAGGCAAGAAATAATGTAATTGCCTTCATCCTGCAGAATTCCCTAAAGTCTTAGTTATTTGAAGCACAAGATATCTCTGATTGTTGGGATAAATGATGGGCTAGGATAGAAGAAAAATTGGAAGTTATTAACACTGATACACTGTTTTGAAAATAGCACCCAGTTATTTGTGTCAATGTCTTCATATATTTCTAATTAAGTCAGAAATTGAGTTTATTTTGGAATCCTATTTTATTAATCATCTCAATTTCCTCCAGTTTTTGTTTTCATATTTTTTAAAGTTTGATTTTTTAATCATAGTTCTGTTATACTAGCCATCATGTCCTTGGTTTCGATTAATAACTCAGTGCATGAAACGCAAAAGGCTTTATCCAGCACCAGGTGGACTTTGCTCTAAGAGAGAATATATGGCAACTGGCTTTAAACAGAGGTGAGGCTGGGGCAAATCAAATGAAGCTTTGAGTGCTGAAGGTAAGGGTACAGCAATCAACTCAGTAATCCAAACAAAGTACATTTTAATAAAATATTTTAAAATTAATGCTTAAATCTCAAATTAACAAAATAATTTTAAAAATGAGGACAATATAGGTATTGTTGATTTTTTTTTTTTTTGTTTCAGCTCTAGTGTGGTTCAGCACAGGATTGCAATAAAATGTCAGAAGGTAAATGAGAATAGTTCCCAGGAGGAAAAGCAAACAGACCAAAAAAAAAAAAGAGAGAACTGGAAGAGAAAAATTAAGCAAATGAGTGTATTCATCTAGGAGTTCAATATCTGAATTATTGACTTTCAAAAAAAGGGAAATAAAAAGAATGGGGAAAAGTATCAATAAAAATAACTCAGTACAATTTTCAAAAGTTGAAAAACAATTTTCCACATTACAAGACTCCACTAAGTACTCATTACAGTGGATGATAAAAGTGAATCCAGTCATGGTAAACTTTTAGGAGTATGAAAGTTTGTGCAAACTTTTAGGGATGAGGCAGGGCAGTAAAGTTATCAGATAGAAAACACCAAATCCCAGAAGGGATTAGAATTTTTGAATAGCACTTATTTTCTACCAAATTCAGATGTTTTCACAAACCACAATTTTTTTAAGGTAAAGATATCAACATATATCTACAGAAATCTATCTACTGGTGATAAATGTTTGTGATGGAAAGAACAGAATAGTTAATGAGTAAGAGCTAGGGAAGGCCCAGCTGTGCAAGTATCAAGATGTTGAATGAAGCAAGAGGTTAATTTGATTAAACCCAGACAATAGGGGGACTCAACTTTCTGGTGCAGGTCCCCCAGCCTGGGAAGCCCAGTGTGGGGGTTGTGAGGCTTTGCTCCTCAGGGAAGGCCTCCAGGAGGGTGGTATTTTTCCCACCTAGCACTGGGAGTGTGAGTCCTGTCCAGACTGTCTTTGCCCCTTCTATCCATCTCAGTGTGGCTTTTAAAAAATCTTTAGTTGTGGAATATTTTTTCTGCTAGTCTTCAGGTCATTCTCAGAGATAGTTTCTCCAACTGAAGTTGTCATGTTGGTATTGATTTCAGGTAGCAGCAGGGCTTAGGCTCCCAACCAGAGATTAAGGCTGCGTCATGGTGGTGAAAGCACCAAATTCTAGCTACTAGACCAGTGGTCAGTAACGAGGGCCCTGGCCCTTCATCTTTGCAGAAAAGAATTTCCACAAAGACCGAAAAGTAGTGAAGCAAGTAAAGTATTTATAAAGAGGAAAAGGAGTATAATACATGTGGGTAAGCACATGGACAGACTCAGAGGGAAAATCCCTGAGTTGCGCCCACATGCAGTTTAAATAATTATGGTGGAGCATTTTTTTTCTGATTTTCCTTTGGCCAATCAATTTGATTTGCCTGGTTCACAGTTTGTTTGGTATATCTCAGATCCTTCCATGCTTGTGCATGCATCTCTTAGCAAAAATGAATTCTACTGCAAAGGCCTCCGCATAGAGCATCACTTGACATTGCTCCCCTACTGGCTTGCAAGGAGACTTTTCTGCACATGCATGAGTGCAGAAGTCTCCTGATTTGAGGAATGAGAGATATGTGGTCTGGGCAGGGCCCAATCTCCCTTAATTTTCTGCTATTCTCATCTTGGAATTTCAGTCAATAGAGAATGAATCTCCAATTGTTTTACCCTCATGGGGAAAGGGGCAACATCTGCCTCCTTCCTCAATATGTTCATAGGAGAAGGCAAGTCCAGGATCTTCCTACTCCATCAAGTTGTTCTACCCTCCTACTCAGTCTAGAATTCTGTCTCCAAAGTGTCAGTCAAATGTAAACATAGATTAAATACCTTGCTAAACATTCAAGATCTCAAAACATTAATTTTCATGCATCATTTCTCAGAAATCCACAAAAATAGTAATGAATACCAAGAAAGAAATGCAGAGAGAGAGAGAGAGAGAAATGAGAGGTTTAAATAAGAGGAAATAGACCTTCCCAGGATAATAGTGTAGGGGAAACAAGGAGAACGGCTGTGTGTGAGGCACAGAACAGGCCAAATGTGAGCACAGTGGACATCTCTGTGAAAAATTTCTCCAAACAGAGAAAACTGATAGAATAC
This sequence comes from Aepyceros melampus, assembly GCA_006408695.1. NCBI lineage: Eukaryota > Metazoa > Chordata > Mammalia > Artiodactyla > Bovidae > Aepyceros > Aepyceros melampus. The sequence goes on from SJXQ01010777.1 coordinate 324,401, forward strand.
CTACTATGATAATTTTGAGAGAAGATTTAGACAGCTGGGGGAGAGATCCAGATGAATAAGCAATAATAATAACAAAAATAGCAGCTATAAGAAGTCCAAGCAAATTATTTCCAGGAAAAATTAAAAAGGTAGGTTACATATGATAAGAAACATTATATAACTGTGATGTGAATAGTGTCTACACTGTCAAAAACTGTTTTTTTTTGTTTGTTTGTTTGTTTTTTTTAACCTACATTAAAATAAAATTAAATTAGGAGGAAAAAGTAGAAAGGTTGTCCATGGTTATTAGGGTAGGGAGAGGAGAAAGTGCTAAATTCTTTACTGTCCTGGTGAGTTGTTGATAGAAGGTGCCTAAAATGGAAAACAAAGCAAGTAGCATCAACAGAGCAATTACAAAAGTTGAAAGTGTTTTCAGGTTTCAGGGGCTGATGAGGAGGGGGGGTCACTGGTAATTCTACTGGTAAAACAAAAAGTGAAAACTAATTTAATGCCAATCCTTAAACAATTATTCTGATTACTGCCGTAAAATTCACCTGTTGGACTAGTTATTAATACGTTATTTCGGTCATGCATAAACATGAATACACACCCAAATTCATAAACATTTACACTTACAATTGAGCCTGATTAAAATGTTTTCTGGGCTTCTCTGTTGGCTTAGCCATAAAGAATTCGCCTACGATGCAGGAGACTCAGGTTTGATCCATGGGTGGGGAAGATCCCTTGGAGGAGGGTATAGTAATGCACTCCAGCATTCTTGCCTGGATAATCACTTGGATAGGGGAGCTTGATGGACTACAGTCCGTGGGATTGTAAAGAATCAGACATGACTGAAGCGACTGAGCATGCACGCAAAATGTTTTCTAAGTATTTTTCTTTCAGTTCAGTTCAATTCAGTTGCTCAGTCCTGTCAGACCCTTTGTGACCCCATGGATTGCAGCACGCCAGGCTTCCCTGTCCATCACCAAACTCCCGGAGTTTACTCAGACTCCTATCCATCAAGTCGGTGTTGCCATCCAACCATCGCATCCTCTGTCATCCCCTTCTCCGGCCTTCAATCTTTCCCAGCATCAGGATATTTTCCAATGAGTCAGTTCTTCACATCAGGTGGCCAAACTATTGGAGTTTCCAATGACTATTCAGGACTGATTTCCCTTAGGATGGACTGGTTGGATCTCCATACAGTCCAAGGGACTCTCAGGAGTTTTCTCCAACACCACAGTTCAATTCTTCGGCGTTCAGCTTTCTTTATAGTTCAACTCTCACATCTATACATGACTACTGAAAAAAAACCATAGCTTTAAATAGCTTTAACTAGATGAACCTTTTGCAAAGTAATGTCTCTGCTTTTTAATATGCTGTCTAGGTTGGTCATAACTTTCCTTTCAAGGACTAAGCATCTTTTAATTTCATGGCTGCAGTCACCATCTGCAGTGATTTTGGAGCCCCCCAAAATAAAGTTTGTCACTGTTTCCCCATCTATTTCCCATGAAGTAATGGGACCAGATGCCATGATCTTAGTTTTCTGAATGTTGACTTTTAAGCCAACTTTTTCACTCTCCTCTTTCACTTTTATCAAGAGGCACTTTAGTTCTTCACTTTCTGCCATAAGGGTGGTGTCATCTGCACATCTGAGGTTATTGATATATCTCCCAGCAATCTTAATTCCACCTTATGCTTCATCCAGTCCAGCATTTTGCATGATGTACTCTGCATACAAGTTAAATGGGCAGGGTATTAGCAGTTACTATTAACTAAATTAAAGATAATTGGATCAATAGTATCAAAAAATACATGTCTGTGTTTGTCTTCCTGCTACAAATAAATGTGCTTGATATTGATCCAGTAGCTTCAAATTGTTATTCATACTTGTGTGAGGCATCAGTGAAATAGACATTTATATCAAAATAATTGCTATGCTTCTAAACATCTACTTAGGTCAGAAAAATTGACATTTATCCTATAAAACATATTAGAAAAGCTGAAAAAAACTTAAAAACTCTCATCTGGAACTGAACTTGTCATTTTAATACTTAAGAGCTGAATAAAAATCATTAGGAAGTTGTTCTTTGGGGAAAATAAACAATTGTCATTAGATTCATAAGACTTCCATCCAAGTGGCTCTAATAAGCCACATCTCCTGAGGATGATAAAAGCCAAGTAAATATCTAGAAATAAATTTGGTGCAGAGAGCAAATGTTACTGGAAAAGAGACATTGACTGTTTTCCTAATTTGTTTTGCACAGACAGGGGGAAAAAAAACCTCATTTCTTTATGGACATGTTCCCAAAGTATTATTTTCTTACCACTTTACCTCCTAATAGAATATTTGAATTTCTAAATGGTACAGTTACTATGTTGCTCATACAATTTTCCCTTTAAAATTCACACAATATATTAAGTGGCATATTTGAAACAGCTCTAATTACTCCTGGATTCAGATCACATGTGTAGCAATAAAATCTACTGATAAAAGTTAAAGCAAAAATGAAATAAAGAAACATCAAAATCTAACAAAAACACAATGTATGTAAAATAAATTTTATTCAATAGGTATCTAAAATGCACAAAAGAATGAAAAAGATGTAATATAATAGACATATGTATCAAAAACCATTTCTTGATGATACCAGGCACACTTATGTTTCCTAATACAATATAATGTGTTTCTTAATATGCAATTTAATACACAGGAGCATCAACCACTTTTGCTTCCCATGAGTATCTACAAAAATTTGAGAGACAGCTAAAATAAAGTAGAAATATATAAGCAACCTTAGAAGAAAAATCTTTATTTTGTTGCTACTAGTGAAGATTTAATTTACTAGTTAAGAAAATATCAATGAGTTTATGACAATACACCTAATTTTCATTACTATGTTCAATTGAAAAGAAGTTCTGCTTCTAGTGATAAATCAACTAAAGAATAAAATTCATTGAAGTCTATTTTTATTCCTAATTTTCTTTTGATTAGTAAAGGCTTATAAAGAAAGTTTAACATTGTCTGCATTCAAAGACAGTATTTTGTCTTCTACTAATTTCTACATTTTATAACCTTGAATGATTTCTGTGAATAAAACCTGATTGATTCATTTAGACTAATGGGTAAGATTTAGTAGTTTACTATAGCCTTTAATTTTAAATATCATGAAAGGGATTATGAAATCATCAACAGTTTTATTGGGATATTTTCCAGTCAAAAGGAAAAAAACATGCATATTTACTTTGAAAGATTTTAATCATAACATAGAAAAAAAAAACATATTGTGACTTTTGTTTCTTTTTACTCTTATAGTTATTTTTTTAATTCCTATAAAATTCCTGTGAATGATGACTTGAAATACAACACCTATGGGACAATATTATGCTTTTCTTAAAGTATAAAAGCTGAATTGTTATTGTTTTACATAATTTTTTTTTCTTTGCCTGAGGTGAGGTGAGGTGAGGTCGCTCAGTCGTGTCCGACTCTTTGCGACCCCATGGACTGTAACCTACTAGGCTTCTCAGTCCATGGGATTCTCCAGGCAAGAATACTGGAGTGGATTGCCATTTCTTTGCCTTCTGTATATTAAAACTGCTTTAATTGTTTTATGACTCTTAAAAAAAAGCTATTGGTTCTTTTCATATTTCTACTTCTTTAATCTTATTTTAGGAAATAGATGAGATAAAACTGTAACCAATTAACCACTAACATTAACAAAATCAAGTAAAACTTCGAAATGCAGATTATGATGATTTACTCTCAGTTCTTGGTGGTTCAGATGGTAAAGAATCAGCCTATAATGCAGGAGAGCCAGGTTTGATCCCTGGTTTGGGAATATTCCTTGGAGAAGGAAATTGTTACCCACTCCAGTATTCTTGCATGGAGAATTCCATGGACAGAGAAAGGTTTGTAGGCTACAGTCAATGGGTTCTCAGAGTTGGACACAATTGAGTGACTAAATTTTCACTACTTTCACATGTAACTTTAGAGTAAGAGGCAAGTTAACCTATAGGCTATGTACACTTCATTCTTATACTTTATCATTCCCTGATACAAAATAAAATAAATATGACAAAAGATATATTTCCTTATTTTATACAATTCTTCAGCCACCATACCTAGGAAGAAATTTTTTAGACACAAAAAATCATTTGGTATTTTAAAAATGTTTCATATACTTTAAATCAGAAGTGTAATCTTTCTTCAAATGTATTCACAATGATTATATTTATAAATAATATCTATAATTAGTCAACTTTTCAAATCTTTTATGCTCTGAAACTGTGATTGCCTTTGAATGGATTCCTTTATTTTCTTTATATAATTCTTTTGTACAATTTAATTTTGTGATTGGCTAATGATAACATCAAAACCAGATTTCATTTAATTCAATAAAATATTATGGGCATAAGCAAGGAAGTTAAATGTTTTAAGTCATCCTTTAATACTATCATTGATTTTTCTTAAATTCTATATTTTAATTTGAGGATACTTGCTTTACAATATTGTGTTGGTCTCTGCCATGCATCAACATGAAGCAGCCATGGGTATGCATTTGTTCTTTTTCTTTATATAATTCTTTTGTACAATTTAATTTTGTGATTGGCTAATGATAACATCAAAACCAGATTTCATTTAATTCAATAAAATATTATGGGCGTAAGCAAGGAAGTTAAATGTTTTAAGTCATCCTTTAATACTATCATTGATTTTTCTTAAATTCTATATTTTAATTTGAGGATACTTGCTTTACAATATTGTGATGGTCTCTGCCATACATCAACATGAAGCAGCCATGGGTATGCATTTGTTCCTTCCCTCTTGAATCTCTTTGCCACCTCCCACCCCATTCCACCACTCTAGGTTATCACTGTCACAGAGCACCTGATTTGAGCTCCCTGCATCATACAGCAAATTTCCACTGGCTATCTATATTACATATGGTAATGTATATGTTTCCGTGCACCTCTTTCAATTCTTCCTACCCTCTCCTTCCCCTATTCTGTCCAAAGGAATAAATTATCTAAAACAAAATATTTATTATGAAAATCAATATTTCTTTAGCTGATAAGTTATATCATCTACAGCCTAGAAAATTATGACTATGTGATTAATATGTATATAAAGATAAGCATATTTATCATTTATCTAATCAGGTATAAAAATTAACACATAAGCATATATAATTATCAAGATTTGATAACAAGATACTTTATTAAGCAATTTTTATATCTTATCTCAGTGGCATAAATATAATATTAATAATATAATTTTTCATATAGTTGCTGAAATTATTATTCCCATATACAGATTCAGTTCAGTTCAGTTTAGTTCAGTTGCTCAGTCGTGTCCGACTCTTTGCGACCCCATGAATCGCAGCACGCCAGGCCTCCCTGTCCATCACCATCTCCCGGAGTTCACTCAGACTCATGTCCATCCAGTCGGTGATGCCATCCAGCCATCTCATCCTCTGTGGTCCCCTTCTCCTCCTGCCCCCAATCCCTCCCAGCATCAGAGTCTTTTCCAGTGAGTCAACTCTTCGCATGAGGTGGCCAAATTACTGGAGTTTCAGCTTTAGCATCATTCCTTCCAAAGAAAGCCCAGGCCTGATCTCCTTCAGAATGGACTGGTTGGATCTCCTTGCAGTCCAAGGGACTCTCAAGAGTCTTCTCCAACACCACAATTTAAAAGCATCACTAGCTATCTAATGCATGTTTTGTTGTTCAGTCACCAAGTTGTGTCAATTTTCCTTCAGTTTCAATGCGCATGAGCTAGTTAAGAGTACCTGATAAAACAAAGTCCTTCCATCCAGGTTGGAGACAGTCCCTTACATTATATATTTTTCCAGTCCTGGTTGCATGTCTTGAGGCATCTGATCTTCATCCAAAGATAGATTACTGAGATAAGCTTTAGGAACAAACTTAGGGTGGTCTTTAAGAATTCAATTAAATTTTGCATTAATATTGCATAACAACAAAGAACTATCCAAGAAATGAGTCTTACTAGACACAGACCTCCATTAACAAACTGGGATTTAACATTCGTTGAAACATCTTTTTCTCCCTAAAATTACCCTCATTTCTATCAAATATAACCAAATTAAGGCTAGTTTGTTTGCAAAATAGGTCTTCTCTCACTAATTTTGGCCCGATGATTTATATAACCATAATTAATCATAGGCTTTTTATTTTGCTGAACATTCATAGAGTCTCAGACTGAATAAAATAAAACAGGGCTAGGAAACTTACTCCAAAGGCTCATCACAGATTTCACCTGACAAATCTAGGTGAATTCTTCCCTTTTAAAGTTCTCAAAAATTCCTTGAGATTTTTGTACCTGTTAGTGAGATAATCTTCCTAACTCATTTGAAAAACTTACTGGAAACCTAAGAGTTTCCAATTTCTGGAGGAGTCAGATAGAAAATATAATTGTTTTGTTTATAACATATAATTTTACTAGATTATTGTAATAATTAGTTTGAGAGGAAGGTTTTCCCTACTCCTGGAAAACACAAAATTCAAACCTGTAATTTTTCATATAGAAACCGTAAAAGTTACAAGCATATCCGCTGGTTCATTCAGTCCTTCTGTTAACTTTTGTGAAGTCATTAGGTTTTCTATTAGAACACCAGGACATATCAGAATGTTAAGAATTCCATATAATTTCTAGAATATCTATATTAGTAATATTTACCATACTTTATAACATGGGAGGATTTATTTCTCATTTGATGAAAATTTTCAGGTAATTTAACCATCAAATAAACAAAATTAGTTTAATGTCTCTTTTGGGATGTTTCAGGGGCCTTCTGAAGCACCCCAAAGTTAGCGAGAATCAAAGGAACTTCAAAAGAATTCGATTTAGAAAGTTTTGTCAAAAAAATCAATTAAATGGGTTTAGAACATTTGGTCAGATTTAGTCAATGTTGATGTGTATATCATTGTAGACAGATGCTTTACCATCTGAGCCACCAGGGAAGTCATGTATCATTCAGTTTGTTAATATGTCACAATGGGCTTATATACAGAGGCTCAACACCGTCTTGGACCTAGTTGGCTCTAAACAGTTTTCCTATGGCTGTGTCATTCCTAACAAAATCCACTTATATAACTAATTGAAATCCAAATTTAGAAAATCCTGATCATGTATAACTCTTTTTAGTATTTTATCTTTTTTTTTTTTTTACTGAAAACACACTTTCTACTTTCCTTTAGCAACCAAGAACTAACTTTTATATTAACGTTTTATAGATTGGTGAGCATAAATACCAGTGATAATTTCTAAAACACTTGCTGTCTTAGAACATTTTAAGATAGCACCAAACATTAATTTATAGTCCAAAACCTCTTTAGTTTTTCTGTAAAAGGAAATTAGTATTTAGTAGTAAATGTTTCAAAATTTTATTTTATTTGGAAATAATGTAACTATTCAATAGACTTCCAACACTTAGTTTAGCACAACCTTTAGAAATTCAAGTTACCTCAGTCTGGAGGGACTATTTTAGACAGATATTCCTAAAGCATAATTATCCCTAATAGAGCTTATCTAAAAGCTCATATCTCATTTACATTTTTTTTAGAAGTTTCTTCACTTAAGGTAATTTCCTTGTTGACAAACTTGAAACAGATATGATAATATTTAACTTATATTACACCTAGGTACAATGAAAATATTCTACTTAATGTTAATTACTCTAAGACATGTTTATATTAGGTCAACAAACAAACATTAATATCAGATATTTAATATTGAATATTTCTCAGTTCACATGAATCTGAAATTTATTGTTTAATTTAGAATTATTTGATTATAAGTGCTTACTTTTTTTAAGCCAATTAAATAGAGCTAATTTACAAATTGATCTCACAGATATTATCCAGAGGCAAAGACATACTGAGACATATTTAGACAGACACAAGATCCAGCTTTATTTTCTAAGCTTGGTCATGAGTTAGATATTACAATATAAAATTGACTAGTTTATAAAAACAGCTGGAATAAATAAAAAATTTAAAGGCTTTTTCCCATTTTTCCCTCAATCTCAGGAATTAGAGATGGTCTAGGTAAGTGTTCCTGACCTGAGAGTTGTGGTCTCAAGGCACAGGGAAAAGAAATCAAGTTCTAAAAAAATGGCGGCAGGTCTAAACCAAATAGTGGCCAGACAAAGCAAAGTGGCCATCAAAAATCACAACACAGAACACAGAGTTAAAGCACTGGCAGTCCTCATCAGACACTCCCTTAAATACAAGAATACAGTCTCTCAGAAAACCTCCTATAGTGCCACAGAGCTTCAGATCCATGATGGTCTAGTTAAGTGTTCCTGACCTGAGAGTTGTGGTCTCAAGGCACAGGGAAAAGAAATCAAGTTCTAAAAATATGGCGGCAGGTCTAAACCAAATAGTGGCCAGACAAAGCAAAGTGGCCATCAAAAATCACAACACAGAACACAGAGTTAAAGCACTGGCAGTCCTCATCAGACACTCCCTTAAATACAAGAATACAGTCTCTCAGAAAACCTCCTATAGTGCCACAGAGCTTCAGATCCAATACTTAAAGAGCAAATGAAAATATCCCAGGTCTTCAAAGATTTCAAAGGGAGGAAAGGAAGCCAGGTTGAAAGGAGGGGGAGAAGGCAGGGTAGGGGAGCAAAAGAGGTGGCCTTACAGATGTCTCCTGCCACCTGCAGATACCCGGGTATTATGGGACTTTCCCCTGGGCCTCCAGAGAAGGGAGGACTGGAACTCAGCCCTACCAGAAATCACACCAGAACAGAACCAGAATTCGAGTTCTCTGCCAAGGGGAAGTGATCAGTCTCTAATCCTCAGCTCAGGCTGAGGCCCTTTGTCCAGATTCCAGCATCTAGGACCAGGGGACTAGAAAAAAAGGGAAGGATAGGAAGGGTTAACAAGAGGAAAGAGAAAGGGAAGTGGAGAGAGGTCAATAAAGAATCTTGTTCCTTACATGGTCGGGGCACTCTGGCCAGTTGTCCAAGTCAGGATGAGACCAAGGACAAAAGGGTCCCAGATATGGCTGCTGGGTCTGACCTATCGACAGGCAAGCTGGTCCCTGAGTACCGCAAGTGGTTAGGATGTCAGTCGCAGTGAAGAAGAGTCCCCGCCAGAGTCACCATTTGTTGCAGGAAGGGGAACTCCTTCCAGAGCCCCAAACTGGGCTCTTTTCTAACACTTGGAAATGAATAGTCTGAGGAGATACATGTGCTGACAAAGCAAGAGGTTTTATTGGGAAAGGGCACCCAGGTGGAGAGCAGTGGGTAGGGAAACCCAGGAGAACAGCTCTGCCACGTGGCAACGTGACAGAGTTTTATGGGTTTTATGGTAATGGGATTAGTTTTGGGGTTTCTTTAGCCAATCATTCTGACTCAGAGTCCTTCCTGGTGGTGCATGCCTTGTTCAGCCAAGATGGATGCCAGAGAGAAGGATTCTGGGAGGTGGTCAGACATGTGATATTTCCTTTTGACCTTTCCTGAACTCTTCCAGTTGGTGGTGGCTTATTTGTTCAGTGTTTCTTACCAAGACCTCCTGTCATAAAACAACTCATGCAAATGGTTACTATGGTGCCTGGCCAGGGTGGGCGGTTTCAATCCGTGGCTTTCCCTAATAGGAGGAACAAAGGGAATGGATGTGAAGAAGTAGGGTATATATTGAGAACTCTGTCAGACATTTTTTACTTACATAGTTTTATTTTACAAGAACATTGTGTAAACTACTATCTTTCCTTGCTTGCTATCACTATCCACTTATCTATCTATAAGTGAGTTTTCTGGGGGAAAAAACACATAAAATTTTTGAAGATTTGATAGATGATGAAATGGGGAGAGTTAAGTTTACACCAGTTTTATTATTTTCTAAATTTTTACTTTAAATTTTTATTAATATAAGCAATTTTAATATTATATCCATTTTATTTAGGGTTTCATTGAGACCTTTTAAAATTCCACAAATTATTTTCTTTCTGTTTCCTGTCAATGAGTATGCATATGACTAAGTGTTATTATATAGATAGCTAGCATGCAAGATAACCTCCATGAGAATATTTCTGGGGGCTTTATTAAGTCTTTCAAATCCCTCTAAAATTATACTATGCATGGTACCTCATGTGTTGTTGAATTTTACAATAGCATTTAGGAGACAAAGCCGATGAAAATGAGCAATGTTTCTGAGGAATTTATAATCTTTTAAATTTACTTGAAAAATGATTAAAATCTGGAATTAACTCCCTTACTCCTTCTGACTATGTACACAGAAACTGAAGCCGGCATTATGGTAAATTTATGTACTTACAAACTCAGTCTAAAGTACCTTATCTCACACTATTGCAATTTTAAAGTCTTAAAAACAAATGCTCTATGACTTCTATTTGAGCAAATTCCTGAGCTACCAAAAATGAGGGGACATAGAGTCTGGAGACGGAGAAGGCAACAGCACCCCACTCCAGTACTCTTGCCTGGAAAATCCCATGGATGGAGGGGCCTGGTGGGCTGCAGTCCATGGGGTCGCTAAGAGTCGGACACGACTAAGCGACTTCACATTCACTTTTCACTTTCATGCATTGGAGAAGGATATGGCAACCCACTCCAGTGTCCTTGCCTGGAGAATCCCAGGGACAGTTGGAGCCTGGTGGGCTACTGTCTATGGGGTTGCACAGAGTCGGACACGACTGAAGCGACTTAGCAGCAGCAGTGTCTGGAGAATATTCTCTCTGATTTTCAAGTCAAAGCAAATGAAATGACTTTCTTACTGATCATTCCACTGAATTTCAACAAAGCAGCAATACTGACAGCTCTAATAGCAGGAGCTCTAATAAAAATAAAGTTAAAAGAACCTCTAAATTCTTTTTTTCTAAACAAATTCAACATAATACTAATCTTGCTTTCATCTCTAAAAAAATAAAGACAAGAAAAAAGTAAAATATGTTGATAAGATGATGACTCTAAAAAAAGGAATACTAACCATGTTAGTTCAGTGTTTTAAAGCAGTGGTTTAGAATAGAGAAACATGTAAAGAGCTGTCTGATCTCGAAAGCAAAAATTAGTAATATGTTTCAAAAGAACATAGTAGTAAAGAACATAGGAGAACTTGAAAAATATAATTTATAAAAGCCATTTCAAACATTTCATTAAAATATTCATCTAGGAACTCCCGGGAGGTCCTGTGGTTAAGAGACTCCATGCTACCAGTGCAGGGGGCATTGGTTTGAACCTAGTTAGGGAGCCAAGATTCCACTTGTGATCTTGGCAATGTGAAACCAAAAATTAAAAACAAAACAAAACAAAATTAACATATATACAAATAGAGTGCAAAAAAAAGAGAGTAACTATATCATTTAAAATATTTTTTTAAAAGATTAATATACTAAGGTTTCAATGATATCTCCCAATTTTCCCCTTTACTTTTATAGTTAAAAAAAAAAAATCCAAGCTGTCAAGATAGTTGCTAAAACTTTATAAAAGTCAAATTAAAAATTTCACTTTGTCTGGAATTTATTTTTTAAAACTCTTTTATTTGCATCCAAGAAGAAATTATCTTTTTTATGTCATAGCAAATCTCAAATTAAATCAAAATTAGGACCTGGAAGAACAAGAATATGAATGTTGTATTTTAGGCACAGGATATTGTAGTCTTTAGAAAGCACACTTTAGATAATTAGGTATTCAAATAATTTAATTGACTTGATGTTATTTATTATTTATTGCAAAATGATGAATGGCTGAGCTCCATACCCCAAAGAGCATATTTGAACTCTTGATAATAACCACAATCAGAGAAATCATATTTTAAAAAATTGAAAAATCCCATCAATGTAGAAATTGTACTTTAGATCAAAATGTCTACAAAGAAGCTGAAATGGTCTTGTGTTTTAAAATAAAAAGTATCACATTATTTTTTCTAATCTTTAAATTGTCAGATTTTTAAAACAATTTTTACACAAAGGTTTTAGAGACTGTTGAAAAGCAAAACATAAGGACAGATACCTTAAGACTCTTTTATTATTAAAGAAAATCATAGTATATCTTGGAGAATTTAAAACATATAGAATTAATATTAAAATGTATCTAGATTTTTAAAATATCTATAAAAACTGTTGACCTAAAACAAACTACCAGGTATTTTTCCAGCAAGGATGGGCTTATTTGGGACCGTCAGAGAATTATAATTTGGGGTCTGCAACCATGGGGACCCACATACAGGCCCTCTGACAGCTCCACTGAGTGAAAACACTTTATAAAAGAGGGAAAGGAAGCTGAAAGGCCTGTAGTAAACAAGGTGTCCCTAGCTTTTCATCGGCTGAGTCTTGCTGGGACAGAAGAGGTCTCTACTTCTTCCTGTTGCCCTCTGCTGTCACTGCAGGGCATGAGAGCTTCTTCTTCTGGTCTCTTGACTCTATTTAATTGAAGTTTCTGTTTATTAATTTTTCACAGGTTTTCTAGTTACAATGCCTTTCCCCACCTCAGTGCCAAGAAGAACATTTCCTGGTTGTAGTGTTTCATGTTCAAGGAAAAGTGCACAGATTGGAAACTTATTGAATCTCATATGAGTAACTAGGAGGGCTAGTAGGAAAAACTCTCAGCACTTTTAAATCTAAACTCCTTCCATTTTATGTACATCATAGACATGGGAGATCGTCTGAAGTGATTTGTCATCATCAAAGGTTTGAAGGCAAACTTCCAACAGGGCTGGACTGGAAAACTTTGGAAAGCTGTCTCCTCAGATGTTGCCTTCTCCAGTGCTGGGAAATACCTAATTTTAGGTCTCCAGATGGTGTATGGGTCTAGTCAACGTTTGGTACTTTTTTAGATGTGTCACCTGAATCCAAAAGTCTGTTCCCTGGCCTTTGCTGGCACAAGATTTAGAAACACTTGATAGGGGCCTTTCTTAGTGAGATTGAAGAGAGTTCTTCTTGAGGTATCTTTTCCAATAGGAATATCTCCAGGCTACAAGGTGTAATGTTTAAAGTCTTCACCTCCCAAAGTGTTAAGATTGCCCTACCAAAACATCGTTATTTTTGATCAAGAAATTAGACCTTTGCAATACAGGAGGATCTCTTCTTTTATCAGTTTTGGATAAAAGGAAGCAGGATCCAAGTTGTTTCCAGTGTCCTGTGACTATCTCAAAGGATGAGAGTTTACGAGTTCCCAAAGGGATGGATGTGAGATTTAGAAGGATCAACCTTTTGACCAAACTATGTGAAGAACCTCTATAAACTTTTCCAAACGAGTCTTAATAATGCCATTTACTGTGTTTGACTAAACCAGAAGATTGAATATAATAAGTATAGTGAAAGTATTGTAAAACCAAACAGTGATGACTTCTCAAAGTAACCTGGCCAGTAATATGTGTTATTGATCAATGTGAGGTTCAAGAGGCATTTCCCAAATTGGTGTACCATTTTCCAAAAGGGCTTTAGCCACAGAAGAGGGAGTGGCCTGTCAGCAATGGAAGGCTTCAGTCTTAGTGGGAAAACATATTGACCATGACTAAAACACATTTTATTTATGATGTGGTGTAAGACATATTAAATCTACTTGTCAGACCTCCAGTAGTCTATTAAGCAGTTTAAAATGTCCAGAAGTGCAAAAATAGACTTCCATGTGTTTTACTTCTGACAACTGAAACAAGTGAAGTACGCACTTTTCACAGCCTAATGGTTAATGTTTCCCAGCCAATGTTAATTCATGAATGCTATCATTTTGTTAGAAGATCATTGACAATGCATCTAAAATAGAAAGGAATAGAAATTTTATAGTCTTCATTAAGACTAAGCTGTTATTTGGTCCAAACCGAGCTTTCTCTTTTTGTCAGCACTTATTGAGTTTCCAATCTTGTTTTTCCTTTTCTGAGGCCAGTTGTTGGGTTTCTCTACCCAATTTTTAATTATCATTTGGGTCAATATTCCTTTGGACTATACATAAGGTTTGGCTGCTGTAAGCTTCTTTAAGGACAGGATTTCTTACAAAAATATCAGCAAGGTGCCTTCCCTTAGCTTCCAGGTAGTCAAGTTTAGCATGTTACAGAATCTTAAAAATAGCTAAAGTGGTGGGTAAAAGTGTTGCATCCAATAATTACTGAATATTTAATTTTATTTATTACTGATAGTAAGGAAGCTATATATAGACTGCAGCATCTCAAAATCATGAGCTACTCCAAAAGCGTATCTACCATCAGTATAAATACTGGCGGTTTTATGATTTTATAAGTACAAGCCTGTGTAAGAGGGTATAATTCAGCTTGTTGGGCTGAAGTAGCCAAAGATAAAGATGCAACCTCAATAACATCAAAAAGAGCTGCAATCATACTCAGAACATTGCCACCTTTTAAATAAGCACTATCAGTGAACCATACAAGGAAGTGTTACCTAGAGAATTTTTTGCAGATCATCACAAGGAGTCAAGAGGTGGTCTGTGAGCATCAAACAGTCACGAGAGACTTCTTTGGTGATAGAAGGAAGAAAAGTAGCAGGATTAAGGTTAATAACAATGTTAAAGACTTACATGATGGGCGGTTAGAGAAAGACTTCACAGAGTGAGGTAGGTGAGGTGAAGTAGCAGACCCAGAAATACTGTGTGATGAGCCAAGGGAACTCCTACTGTATGGTGTACAAAAAGGTTTAAAGAGGATCCCACAATGATTCTCTTAGCAATCTTAACCAAGAAGGCAGTGGTAGTGTTGGCTCCCAAGGCAAGGGGAGTATCCTGGAGCCACAGGGTACAGTTGCTGGCTATAATACCCTTTATGGGTCCCTGGTGGTCCCTGTGTTCTTGGGTAAGTACCCCCAAGGGAATTCCTTTTCTTTTCATATGCATGAAGGAAAAAAGGAATCTGATGATTGGGATGCCCAAGAGCAGGTGAGTTCATCAAAACTCTAGTGAAGCCATGAAAATTATATTATCTGATACTTACCGTGAAACTCGTTTGGTTGTTATTGCCTGGTAAAACAGACAGATTGGGCCACAAGAGAAAACTTGGAATCTAATTTCAACAATAATCAACTAGGCTGAGAAAATCTCATGGTTAGTGCTTAGCTTTGGGTTTCAGGAAATTTAGACCGCTATCTATCTGGATGTAGGCTTAGGCTTTGTTCTCATATTAGATGCCCTAAACATCAAACCTAGGTTTGGGCCAGCTGCAATTTTTCTTTGGTGAACTTCTTTTCCTTTAAGGCTAAAAACAAGTGGATGCTGTCAAATCATCCACATACTGCAGTGAAGTGGAATCTCTAGGGAACGTTATATCATCCATAGCAGCCTTTAGGATTTGCAGGAAATAAGGGCTCTCAAAAAAAAAAACAACAGCAACCCTGCAGCATTACTGTCCAGGTGAATTGATTCCTCCCAAATGAAGGCAAAAAGGTACTGTTTAGCTTCATCAACTAGAATACTAAAGATGCACTGTGTAAATTAATTATAGTAAAGACTTTGTTTCCTGTAGGAATGGATGTTAATAAAGGTATGGGAGTTCAGTTCAGTTGCTCAGTCGCGTCCGACTCTTTGCGACCCCATGAATCACAGCACGTCAGGCCTCAAAGTCCATCACCAACTCTTGGAGTTCCCCAAAACTCATGTGCATCAAGTCGGTGATGCCATCCGGCCATCTCATCCTCTGCCGTCCCCTTCTCCTCTTTTCCCTAATCCCTCCCAGCATCAGGGTCTTTTCCAATGAGTCAGTCAACTCTTTGCATGAGGTGGTCAAAGTATTGGAGTTTCAGTTTTAGCATCAGACCTTCCAATGAACACCCAGGACTGGTCTCCTTTAGGATAGACTGGTTGGATCGCCTTGCAGTCCAAGGTACTCTCAAGAGTCTTCTCCAACACCACAGTTATGAACAACAAATTTTGAGGGATAGAAGTGTTTTTTATTGTTTGGAGGTTCTGGGCAAACTTTTACCCTTGGCCTTTAGGTTTTCTAACTGGTAAATTGACAGTGTTACAGGAGATAGCACAGAGCATAATGATGCCCTTATAATCTGTTATGGGCTTTATGCCTTGAAAGGCTTTTTATATGAGACTGATTAATTCTGGGAAGCAGTTTCAAGGAGTCTTTTGAAACTTCATGGGAGAGGTATGATGAATTTTGCCAATATCAGTTAAAGACTTTGTCCATACGTAAGGTGGTTGCTAATTCAATAGAAACAAGACCAAAGGCTTTTTCAGCTAGTTTCTTTTCCAAAGGCTGAACTGGACAGTTTCAGTTAAAGCAGCCCCTGTTCTTCTTCTTCCTTTTTTTTTTTTTTTTTTGGTAGCCCCTGTTCTTGAAAGAATGGGACAAAGCCTAACTGGCTTCAGTTGAAAGAATCTTATATAACAATTAGACCAAAGTGCTAAACAAGTACTTGCATCCAGAACAAGGCATTAACCAGAAAGAACAAAATCTTAAAACAGATCCGAATAAAGTCTGAAGAGTTTCAATGCAAGGAGGTTGTGAGCTCAAATTCAGAAGTAAAATGTGCCGTCAATCCGTGGGCTCAGCAAGAAAAGCAGTGAGGAAAAACAGGCTCAAGTATTGGTACTGCATCTGTTTGCTCACCAGCCCTGGGACCCTTGAGAGTTTTCTCTGGTCCTCAAACAGGCCACCAAAATGTTGACCTACAACAAATTTCCAGACATTTCTCCAGCAAAGATGGTTTTATTCAGGATCATCAGAGAAGTGGAATTTGGGGTTTGCAAAACAGTAAACCTTGTTGAAGTTCTCCCCCCACCTTTCCTGATGGCAAGGGGAGAACATTTTTGTAGATGAGGAAAGGAAGTTGAGAGGGCAATAGTAAAGAAAGTCCATGGCTTTTCACTGAGGGAGTCCCTGCCAGGAAAGAAACATTGTCCTTCCTGTTGAGTTTTGCTACCATCACATGACGTGCGAGCTCCCCCTTCTGGTCTCTCAATTCTATTTGCTTGAGATTTCTGTCTATTATTATTATTATTATTATTTTTAATATTTACACTTTTAGAATGTCAAATTAGAAGAGTTTTCTTTTATTCCTTGAAATCCTCTATTTGATTTTACATATCTTATCAGTTGAGGAACAAAAATAGGATTAAATTATGTATATTATTTAGGTGATAGATTTTGGTCCAGTAAAGAAAATGATATGGTAATAATTAGAGCTAAATAAAAATATAAATTTCCCTTTATGATGTCATGAATCTTATTCACAAATAAGGGACTTTACTACCTGATTGAACTAATGCAATCAGATTTGCATTATAGTCAGATAAGTTGAGATCGTGGAGAATAATTTGGTATATAGAGGAGATGATAGGAAAATCATGTAGGGGTTGTAGTAGTAACAGGTTTTTCCTTGACAGTTACACATGTGAGGTACAAAGGAGTGAATTATATTTGGGGATGGGTTTAAAAATACACTTAACATGAGTTTTCTAAGAGGAGTAGGTGTTATATCTTGAAAAACAGGGATTGGGTGATAGAAGTTGAATTCCAGGCAAAATGGAAAGAATAGCAAAAAGCACATGGAAATCACATCTTTATCACTAACTAATGCTTTCTGGCTAAGGTGTAAGACCACAATGGTAAAGGTCAGAGATAAAACTGGCAGTCTTATCTCTTAAGAGTGATAAAAAACAGCAGCCTAAAAGCCATTAATAACAGGAACCTAGAGTGATTCTGAATAGTGAATATAACAGAGGAATTTTGTACTAATGTGGAAGATGTACCATTATGATGTTGTGATGAATGTGAGAGGAAATTTTTTGCATTTTACAAAAAATATTATGTAATTTACTATAGTGTAATATAATGTAATATAGGCAATATTTTTTGTTGGCTTCTTAGATCTAGAAGCTATGTAATTTAATCCAATTACATAGTAAACTCATGGTACAAAAGAATATAATATAGAAAGAAAACCTATATACTTAATTTATACAGTCTAGAAATTGAGCTTAATATGAGTGTGAGTGTGTGTGTGTGTGTGTGTGTGTGTGTGTGTGTGTGTCTGTGCTCTCTCAGTGTTTCCAACTCTTTGAGGCCCCATGGACTATAGCCTGCTAAGCTCCTCTGCCCATGGAGTTTTCCAGACAAGAATACTGGAGCGGGTTGCCATTTCCTACGCCAAGGGTATGTTTCAATAATTCGAGGGGTCCAAGAGTGAAGAGGGCTGACTAGTACCAGCAGCGTCCAGTCTAGGGAGCCAGCTTGCATCAAGATGCTGTGAGACATCAGGGCAATGATGTGTCATCCAGCTGTGTTATGGTTGCTCCCTGAAGCAGAGACAGTGCTGTTTAGTACGAATATTTCATTCTGTGAAAAGTATCGGAAAAGAAAGTTCAGGCTAACCAGAAAGATTCAACATTATCTTTTTCTCTGAGGGGTGAATGTGAACTGAGTATGGACAATAAGAAAATTCTCATAAAATACATTATATATTTCATGTTACCCAGGGAAAGCTAAACCAGTCTTTCCTCACAGAACCAATTTCTCCTTCATAACTTGTTTATAAGTGCTAGTTTCATTTTTCCTTTGATTTCTCTAAGAGGTTTTCAGTGAAAGTATCTTCAATGGAAATTTAATATAGGGCTTTATTTTGCCTGGAGTTAAGTTAAATGTGTTGTTTTAGTTCTGAAAGCTGAAAATAAGATGTACACAGAGAAGGAAAATGGAACTTATGAGATTCATTATTACAAAATGCAGTTAAATATATTTAAAAAAATAATTTGGTTGTGGCATCTAGCAGCAGTTATTTGAAAATATATCTGTTAAGAGGCACATTAAACTATAAAATGTCAGATTGCTATATCTCTTACATATATGAAACACTCTTCAATTATCTTATTGAAAATTCACTCCTTGACAAGGTGGTTTATTCCAATGTTATCCATTAGAAAAGATATCCATATTTTCAACCAAAGTTGAGTTATATCCCACATTGCAACTTCTCATATCCAAATTCCTCAGGAAAAAAATGTTCGTATTGTCATCAACTTAATATATATGGGCTTCCCTGGTAGCTCAGCTGGTAAATAATCCACTTGCAATGAAGGAGACCCTGGTTCAATCCCTGTGTCGGGAAGATCCCCTGGAAAAGGGATAGCTACCCACTCCAGTATTCTTGCCTGGAAAATTCCATGGACAGAGGAACTTGGCAGGCTACAGTCCATGGGGTTGCAGAGTCGGACATGACTGAGCAACTTGCACTTCAGTAACATGTATGTAGTGTGTGAGTGTGTGTGTGTGTGCGCGCGTGCGCACATGTGCACACGCTCAGTTGTGTCCACCTCTTTACAGCCCCATGGACTGTAATTTGTCAGACTCTTCTGTCCATAGAATTTTGAGGCAAGAATACGGAGTGGGTTACCATTGTCTACTCTAGGAATCTGCCTGACCCAGGGATCAAACCAACACCTTTTGTATCTCCTGCATTGGCAGGCAGATTCCTTACCACTAGTGCAAGCTTGATATATGCCTAACATCAAACCTACCAACCCAGGCATACTTTCTTCCACTCTCAATCCCATTCCCCAAAGAAAAAACTCTACCCTACACTTGTTTGTTATTCTTTTCCCTGACATATTCAAATCCTCTAATAAAATGCATATCTATGTTGTATTTTTATCATTTTTTGGATAATACCTGCCTTTCTTCCACCAGGGATTTATATCTATCCCAGAAATTTAGATTCTCATTCTCATTTCTTGTTTCTTCAACTACTGTTATTGTCTTTTCACTCTCCTCTTTACAATGATATTCCCTTCCTTTCTTCAGCTCTCCCTTCCCCTCAGTCTCAACAACCTCTGCTATCTATAGCTCCATTTTTGCTTTGCTTATATTGATAGCATTTAAATACTCTTTTAACACTGTTCTCATCTACTATCCCTTGTAAAAAGATTGATTATAACTGTTGGAAATTAATACACAAATTAGCTTTATGCAAGTGTGCATACTGCAGTCAATGACCATTTCATTTTTCTTTCTGTACAGCTGTGCTTTTCTTGAATTTGCTTTCTGTTTTTTCTCTTTTTTACACATTGTACATGTGTTTAATGTTTCAGCTCAAACTTTTTGTTTTTTAATTCCACATGCTTTTACTTTAGGGCTCCTCCTCCTCCTGTTCCAATCCAGGAAAGGATTGTGCCTGATGCACAAGTGATAATGTATAAATTCTCCTTTCTTTATTTCCTGATTTTGAAGCTACTCTCCCTCAGGTTACATCTTCTTTTTATTTTTTATTTTTTGATGCATCCTTTACTCAAGCTCAGTCCCCTGGAAGGAAAATTCTGAGATATAGATTATAATGTAAGAGGTTTTTTAGAGTGTTCTCAACACCTACAAAATAAAAGGAAACAGAAAGGATAAATTGAGTGAAAATACAGTCTTACTGAAGGGTCTGATGGAATGATCCTTCAGGAATTTGTACCTCCAAACCCTACTTCCATTTGGCTCTTTGTTTGTTTTCAACTGTCTGATGAGTTTCTTCCTCTGTTTATTCACATAGTTCTGATTTGCCACTAGAACCTTTAACACATTAATCACTATGAATTGCCTAGTATGTTTTTGTGTGTACTCTGTTTGTCCGAGCATGTTTCTGTGTCCTTTTTTGTGTGTGTTATTTGGAGTGCTCTGAGCTTTTCAACCTGTGGATTGATATTTTTATTGAAATTTGGGAAAATATTATTTCTACAATTTTTGCCCCAATTCTATCAATGTTAAATGGCTGGACTACGTCCCATGAGTCTCTAAATATCGGTTTCACTCTGTTTTTCAGTTGGAATGTTTCCATTTCCAGGGCTTTGTGCATATTGATTTTATTCTTTGTGATTTCTAATCTGATGTTAAAGCCACCATATATATGAAAGAAATGAAAGTGTGAGTTGCTCAGTCGTGTCTATTAGCTCACTAGGCTTCTCTGTCCATGGGCTTCTCCAGACAAGAATATTGGAGTTTTTTTCAGTTGGAATGTTTCCATTTCCAGGGCTTTGTGCATATTGATTTTATTCTTTGTGATTTCTAATCTGATGTTAAAGCCACCATATATATGAAAGAAATGAAAGTGTGAGTTGCTCAGTCGTGTCTATTAGCTCACTAGGCTTCTCTGTCCATGGGCTTCTCCAGACAAGAATATTGGAGTTGGTTGCTATTTCCTCCTCCAGGGGATCTTCCCAATGCAGAGATCAAACCTGGGTCTCCTGAATTGCAGGCAGATTCTTTACCGCATGTATATACCATGTGTGTATATACACACTCACACACACACACACACACACACACGCATATATATATATATATATATATATATAAAACACATGTATTGGATTTTAAATTGATTAATTATTCCTTTCATCTTGAAATCTTATTCTAATTATTGAGTTTTCTTCTGGTCTACCAGAGTCATATTTTTCTGTTTATTCTAGTAACTCCATGATTTCATGATATATATATTTTGACCCACTACTTTTTTATTATCTTTTTCTTAGAAGTGTTGAAGTCTGTGTCAGGGAGTTCATTTATTTTAAAATCAGCCTGATGCTTTCAAAGCTGATTTTTAAAATTTGCTAGTGTGTCTAAACAGTAGTCTTCACTTTAGAAATAGTGTAACTCCTGTCTTAAGGTTTATTTTTTCCTATATTTTTATTGAATGTCCTAATAATAGTCAGTTTGGATCCTAAACATCGCCCAGTCCTATGTCACCTAAGAGAGTTGTTCAGTTTCTTGTCCTCGGTTGTTATTTTCCACAGTAGTTGTTCTTTATCTCTGAGCATCTCAAGTGCAGAATTCTAGAGCTTTTTAACTATATAGATATTTCATGTGTGATAATTTCTCTTCAGCTTCTCTTAATTCTGATTTGTTTTCCAAACTTAACAAGGCTGCCATATTTATTTTGGCCCCTTTCTTATGCCACATTCTTGGTTGGACTTCCAGAGGCAGAAAGAACACGGAAAGAGGTCAACTCATTTATTATTTTATTTTTTCAGGGATCAAAGAGTGAATGAACTCCATTAGTCAAATGTTTGAAAACTATTGTTTTATATATTACATGATGATTTATAGCTATTTATGAGTAAGGCTGGAATTAGTGAACATTTTGGCTTACTTCTAGTTATTGGCAATTTCAAATAGAAATGTATGTGTACATGAACACTCGTGGCTGATTCATGTCAATGTATAGCAAAACGAATACAGTATTGTAAAGCAAAACAAACTAAAAAATAAAAATCAATATAGTTTAAAATAAATAAATAAATAAAATAAAATACAAAAAAGAATGTATATATACAGTTATTATATAAAGTAAAATTTGAAATATACAAATATAAAAAAATAGAAAAAAAGAAATGTATGTGAATTCATGTGCACATCTTTCTGCAGACATATGCTTTCATTTCTTTTAAGTAAGTTCTTAGGAATACAATGGCTAAATTAAAAGACAGGTAGGTGTATATTTAAAGTTTTAAGAAACTTCCAATAATTTCACAAAATGTGTGAGAATTTTCCAGTGTTGCCATACATATGCCACTCTGCACCTGGTATGATCTTTTCTTTGCTTTCTCTTTTCTACTTTTCTTCTTTCCTCCCTTTCTTTCCTACCTCCCTCCTTTCTTTCACAGTTAAAAAAACAAAAACAAAAACAAAAAAACGTAGCATGAGATCTCCCCTCTTGACAAAATTTTAAGTGTACAGTACAGTACTGTTAACTCTCAGGACAATATGTGCAACAGATCTCTAGAAGCTTTTTATTTTTCATGACGGAAACAAAGATGTAAGTTTCAGTCCTGCAAGGTGGACTTTCTTTTTAAATTTAGAAATTTTACTAGCTGTGCAGTTGCTATGGAGTGAATTATGTTCCCTGAAAATGTACATGTTAAAGCCCTAATCAACATGATGCTCATTGAAGATGGATCCTTTGGAAAATAATTTGATTTAGATGGAGTCCTAAGGGTGGGGCCTTCATAATGATAATTAAGTATAAAAACTATATAGTTTTGTTGCCATTGTAAATGGAGTTTGATAAATGGCTTTATAATAGTTACTAAATTTATCTTTTGATTTCAACTAAGAAATGCTTCCTTGACAGTTTTCCATGTATCTTTACTTATCATTTCTTTTAAAGTGCTATTCAGTTATATCAATGAAATGCTTATATTTTTATTGGAATGTTTTAAAATTGCCTCTTAAATATCAAAGTCTGATGCCATTTAAGCTGCCTTCTTGACTATCAGGGATTCTAGAAGACAAGTCTTATCTTTCTCAAACTTTTTCAGAGTTTTAAATCTTGTCATCTCTCTGTTGAATATTTACTTTATAATTTCCAAGGATATCACAACGTCATTGGATAACACTTGTTGTGGTGAAAGAATAGAGAGTAAAGAGAGAAAAAATGTTAAGATATTCATTAATATTCTTTATAAACCAATAGCTTGAATAACTATAATTTTTATTATTTTTTGAATCAGGCAGATTTTGGAAGATTTTATGAATTCAAACAGTGGTTTTCACATAATGGAGGTCAAATGGCTTTAGATTTAGTATTTTTCTCTGATTTCAATTGTAGTTTTCTTATTCTATTTTTTATGTCTCTCTTCTTTATCTTCTATTTTTATCAGCTCTACTCTGTGCTGTTAAAATGTCCTACAAACTTCATTCTTTTGTGCTAAGCTTTAAGTGATCTCTATAAGAAACAGAGAGTGAATGGAGTCAAAGGATAGGAAAAGATACTGTGAGAAATCTGAGGGGGTGGTACTATATTGCTTCCTGAAATAATAAATATTGGAAATGTTTGTCCCTTTCCAGTGAATACAGAGCAAGAAAACATAGGCTTACATGAGAACAACTATGGTTTGGTTTAATTCACTGAAGCAGAAGTGATTTATTTAGTTACTTCAACTGGAATTAATTCCAAATACTACTTTGGTCCCTACAATTTCAACAATGATTTAAACTTGTTTCACATTTGTGCATCCCATTTCACGGTGCTGGCTCTTCTTCCATATATATTGTAGATCATTTGGAAAATGTTTTTAGAAACACATAAGCTTTCTCTTTTTGTGTCTAGCATTTATCACCAACCAAAATATTATTCCTAATAATCTTGGTCATTAGGACCTAGTTATCTTTATCATATTAATTTCCTTGCTAAGATATAATTTAGTTAAACTGCTGCTGCTGCTAAGTCGCTTCAGTCGTGTCCGACTTGTGCGAGCCCATAGACAGAAGCCCACCAGGCTCCCCGTCCCTGAGATTCTCCAGGCAATAACACTGGAGTGGGTTGCCATTTCCTTCTCCAATGCATAAAAGTGAAAAGTGAAAGTGAAGTCGCTCAGTCGTGTCCAACTCTTCGCGACCCCATGGACTGCAGCCTACCAGGGTCCTCCATCCACAGGATTTTCCAGGCAAGAGTACTGGAGTGGGGTGCCTACAAAACCATATTGCCCCATCTTTCCAAATAAGCTCTGTTCTTTATTGATTACATAGTTTTTGTAAGTTCATGAAAGACTAATTAATTTTTTTTCTACTGGATTTTCTCATTTATAAAAATATGATATGTTCTGCTTTTGGTTAAATGCCTTAGAGGTCTTATGCTGCCTTCTGTTAATCATTACTTGTCTACACTTGAGTTACAGCATATACTACAACTATTAGAAAATGATTTACATAATATCTTTAGTAAGCAGATTGTGATACTTATGGCTAAAGTCACAGATTTCATGATCTTGAAAAGAGGACCATGAAATTTTAATAGCAGTACAATTTGTCTCTGCACAATTTGTTTTTCCACAGTTCTGACCTAAGCTGTGAGATTTCATTATAAGTCTACATGAGTTAGGTGCTGCATCTGTAAATACCCTCCATAATTTCTCAGAGACTATTTAGAGGAAACTGGTAAGAAATTATAGCTTATTTTGAACTTAATTTTATTATACTTCAAATTGCTGTAATTTCATAAATATTGTTTACCTCATAATAGAAGCGAAGAAGATATCTAGTGTTATGTTTCACTAATTGTGGATTATCATAGGAATTAGCCATTACTCTAAATCTATTAAAGCATGCGAATTAAGTTAATATAGAACCATTTTGTTATATATCAAAACAATCCAGGAAATTCTCAATATCTAAGAAAAAATATGGCATGTGAAAGACTCTAAATACTTTGCTTGGAACCAAGGAGTTCCAACCCCCGTGGATTAACTTTAGATTTGCCACTGAAGGACACCTTTGCCATCTCAACTCTTCCACATAATGATAGTTGATGGGCTTATCCAGGTTCAGTGGACACAGCTTTAGAAAGACTATAAATAACTTGTGATCATTCCAACTAAAATTACAGATTCTTTGTACTTCATGTAAAATGAGCTTACCATGTATGAATTGACATATTAGCATATAAAATATTCTCTAAATTGTATATGTATATTTTTCTGGAGAATGTGCCTGTACTATATGTTAGGCATTATATCACGCATTCGTATCATATTACTCCATTTAATCAGAACAATACTGCAAGGCCATTATTATAATCATTTCATAGAAAAGTGAAACAGGCTAAGAAGAGTTAAGTATTTGCCCAAGTCACAGAATTGAAATTTGAATAAGATTTGTATGAGTACATCACAGCTTTGCTTTATACACAGTATTTGCATGAGAAAACTGAAGTGAACAAGCAAGTGTGTTTTAAAAAAAATGTGGTAGCATTACAAGGGACTTGCTATTCACACTCTCCAGATTTGGGGTGTAGAATCATGCCTGATTCTAAAAGGAATTGCCTCCCATTTCTCTTAACTCTTTTAAATGTTCAGTTTTTGCTGAACTTTTTCATTTGACACTGCATGGTTTAGAAAGAGGAGGAGAGGTTTGTAAAGGGCAAGGGAAAGACTAGGTAGGCAGCAATAAAATACCCTGATAACAGAATAATTTTCAGGGCCAAGTATAAAATGAACTTGTGGGACTCGTTAAGTAGGGAGATAAGGTCTTTTCCTCTGTGGTTTCTCTTGAACTGTCATGGAGATTTTTATCTTCTACCTAATCCCATGTCCCTCAAGCATGGGGGTACGTGGAGTCAGTCCCGTGCTGAAGCCCCTAGATTTGCATGGCTCACCCAATCCATGGGTCAGGAAGATCCACTGGAGGAGGAGCCCACTTCAGTATTCTTGCCTGAAAACTCCCATAACCGGAGGAGCCTGGAAGGCTATAGTCCAGAGGGTAGCAGAGTTATACACTACTGAGCATGCACACGTGGCTTGTGCACACACACATATATGTATACGTACATATGTATATATATATATGGGGATGTAGCTGGGAAAGAGAAAGATAAAACTATTCTTAAAGTTTTGACATCTTCTAGAGTCTATTGATTAGTATCCAAGATGGCACAGTGATATAAAGGATCCCCCTGCCAATGCAGAAGCACAGGTTCAATCCTTGGGTCAGAAGGATCCCCTGGAGAAGGAAATGGCAACCCATTCCAGTATTCTTGTCTGGAAAATTCCATGAACAGAGAAGCCTGGCAGGCTACAGCCCAAATGGTTGAAAAGAGTTGGATGCAACTGGGTGGCTGAGCATGCACACAGTAGTGGGGGGTCTCTTCTAATCTGAGCAGTTTACTGAACAGCAATAAAATCACTGGGAAAAAAGATGAATGACACAGGCATTGCTTAATGATTTTGCGCCTAGGTTTTTATTGTTTCCAAGGAAGTTTCAGCATGGTAGCCGCTGACTTAGAAAACTTTCTTTTGTCATTTACTGGCCTGTATCTAGAGATCTAGTTACTGGGTGTCAGTGAGCTAGCTGAGTAGGTTCACTGATCCAGGTCGTTGTTCAGTCCTGCACACATTAGCAGGGCCACACCATAAGCAAAGGTCAAAATACTTATTTGCTTCAATTTTGGATTCAGTTCAGTCAGTCGCTCAGTGGTATGTGACTCTTTGTGACCACATGGACTGCAGCATGCCAGGCTTCCCTGTCTATCACCAGTTTCCAGAGCTTACTCAAACTCACATCAATCAAGTAGGTAATGCCATACAACCATCTAATCTTCTGTCATCCTCTTCTCCTCCCACCTTCAATCTTTCCCAACATCAGAGACTTTTGAAGTGAGTAAGTTCTTCTCATCAGGTGGCCAAAGTATTGGAGTTTCATCTTCAGCATCAGTCCTTCCAAAGAACATTCAGGACCAATTTCCTTTAGGATAAACTGGTTGGATCTCCTTGCAGTCCAAGGGACTCTCGAGAGTCTTCTCAAACACCACAGTTCAAAAGATCAGTTCTTCAGTGCTCAGCTTTCTTTATGGTCCAACTCTCACATCCATACATGACTACTGGAAAAACTATAGCCTTGACTAGATGGACCTTTGTTGGCAAAGTAATATCTCTCCTTTTTAATATGCTGTCTAGGTTGGTCATAACTTTTCTTCCAAGGAGTAAATGTATTTTAATTTCATGGCTGCAATCACCATCTGCAGTGATTTTGGAGCCCCCAAAAATAATATCTGCCACTACTTCCTCATCTATTTGCCGTGAAGTGATGGGACTGGATGCCATGATCTTAGTTTTCTGAATGTTGAACTTTAAGCCAACTTTTTCACTCTCCTCTTTCACTTTCATCAAGAGGCTCTTTAGTTATTTTTTGCTTTCTGCCATAAAGGTGGTGTCATCTGCATATCTGAGGTTATTGATATTTCTCCTGGCAATCTTGATTCCAGCTTGTGCTTCATCCAGTCTAGCATGTCTCATGATGTACTCTGCATGAAAGTTAAATAAACAGGGTGACAATATACAGCCTTAACATCCTTCGTTTCCTATTTGGAACCAGTCTGTTGTTCCATATCCAATTCTAACTGTTGCTTCTCTACCTGCATACAGGAGGCAGGTCAGATGGTCTGGTATTCCCTTCTCTTTAAGAATTTTCCACAGTTTGTTGTGATCCACACAGTCAAAGGCTTTGGCATAGTCCACAAAGCAGAATTAGTTGTTTTTCTGGAATTCTCTTGCTTTTTCAATGATCCAACAGATGTTGGCAATTTGATCTCTGGTTCCTCTGACTTTTCTAAATCTAGCTTGAACATCTGGAAGTTCATCCTTCATGTACTATTGAAGCCTATCTTGGAGAATTTTGAGCATTAATTTGCTAGTGTGTGAGATGAGTGCAATTGTGGGCAGTTTGAGCGTTCTTTGGCACTGCCTTTCTTTGAGATTGAAATGAAAAACTGACATTTTCCAGTCCTGTGGCCACTGCTGAGTTTTCCAAATTTGCTGGCATATGGAGTGCACCACTTTAACAGATCATCTTTTAGGATTTGAAATAGCTCAACTGGAATTGTGGATTTTGGATTAGGAGGCAATTTAAAGAGTTTGGATAATATGGTTGTTGTCCTAATACAGTTCTAGCAGCTGACGAAGCATTTTTGGATTGAACTGGATCTAATAATATTATTGAAGCACAATTAATATTAATATATTATTGATTTCACTTTTTATTATTAAGTCAAATACTAATCCTAAACAGTCTCTTCAAAGAATATGATGTTCTAGTTACAGTCAGTTCAGAATTTCACTGTGACTTTAGATAAGTCTTTTCTCCTTGAAGTCCTCTTTGAAAAAAGTATAAGTAAGGATAAAAATCGAATATCACAAACTTATTTTGAATGTCAGATAAAAGAATGACTACAAAATACTTAACACAGTGTATCAAATAGGTTCATATTAAACATTAGTACAAAAGAAATAACCCTTGAAGTATTTGATTTAAGCAGAAGAAAATGCCTCTGTGTTTACTTCTCAGATTTTTTATGTTTTGCCATCCTGCTTCTTTGTTAAATGGTTTATTTATTAAAATCACAACCACCATCATTAGACTATTACATGACCAAGCAAGAAGTCAAGCTTTTCTTTTTTCTTTTTGCAAAAAAAAAAAATTTATTTTTTATTCCTGTTCCCCAGATCTCTAAGTGAAAGTGAAGTTGCTACTAGTCTCATAAGCCTTTATAGATTTATATAGATTCAAAGTTTTCAGCAATTATATTCAGAGAGAAATTAGATATGAAAACTCTAAACACAATAAAGGTAAGGTTGCTATTTTCTTTGTATTTTCTCTCTACATGTATCTGGCACAAAATAGGAATTTAGACATTTTTTTGGATAAGTAAAATAAACAGTAAAAATTTTATACATTTTTAAAAGTAAGATTTTCAAACATGCGGAAAAAAAAGGAATGAACTTTATAGTACCCCGCCCAGGTGGCACTAGTGGTAAAAACCCACCTGCCAATGGAGGAGACATAAGAGAAGTGGGTTCAGTCCCTGGGGTGGAAGATCACCTAGAGGAGGAAATGGCAGCCCACTCCAGTACAGCCTGAAGAATCCCCATGGACAGAGGAGCCTGGTGGGCTACAGTCCATGGTGGTCACAGAGTTGGACACAGAGGCAATTGAGCATGCATGCATGCCCATATG
Organism: Aepyceros melampus; assembly: GCA_006408695.1. NCBI lineage: Eukaryota > Metazoa > Chordata > Mammalia > Artiodactyla > Bovidae > Aepyceros > Aepyceros melampus. Next base: position 353,795 of record SJXQ01010777.1, read on the forward strand.
AACACACCCACTGTTAATATGTTACTATACTTGATTTATCAGTTATCCCTCCATCTACCTATAGTTCAATCCTTCCTTTTATTTATTTCAAAAAAATATTTATAGACATCAGGTATACATACTCCTAAAAACCTTAACGTATATATAATCATTTAAAGGTCAATTATCTGTTAATTAGTGGCGCAGTGGTGAAGAATCCACCTGCCAACGCAGGAGATGCAGGAGACTTGATTCAATCCCTTGGCCCTGGAGGAGGACACGGCACCCCACTCCAGTACTCTTGCATGGGAAATCCAATGGACAGAGGATCCTCATGGGCTACAGTCCATGGGGTTGCAAAGAATCGGGCGTGACTGAGCAAAGGTCATTTTTTGTGAATTTATTTTAAAATAAAATGTCTGTGTGATAAACTGCACAAATCTTAAGTGTATTACTTGATAAATTATGACAGCCGTGCACAACTTTGCAATCCAATTGACTATCAAGGTACAGGACATTATCATTATACAATAAAAGTTCTCATGCTTTTTTATAGCCAGATTCCTTCCCCATCAAGCCCCAGATGTAACCACAAACCTGATTAATTTCACCTATATTAGAGCTTTATATAAACGAAACCATTCTACATATACTTTCTTGTATAAACTTCATTCTCATCTCTTGAGATTTATATATGCTATTATGTTTATTGATAATACCTTCATTTTTATTGCTAAGCAGTTTTCCATAATATGAATATGACTTACTTTTTAAAATCCAGTCTGTTGATGGCAACTTAGGAACTTACCAGTTTTTACCAGTTTTTCTGAAATCTATATGAGCTTTCTTGACAAGCTGGTGTGGACATTTGCTTTTACTGCTCTTTGGTAAATATGGTGCATGTTAGTCATTCAGTCATGTCCAAGTTTTTGCAACTCCATGGACTGTACCCATCAGGCTCTTCTGTCTTTGGGATTTTCTGGGCAAGAATATTGGAGTGAGTTGTCATTTCCTTCTGCAGGGGATCTTCCCAACCCAGGGATCGAACCTGGTCTCCTGCATTGCAGGCAGATTCTTTACTGTCTGAGCCACTGTGAGTGAGTAAATATTGGTTGTGGGGTCATATGACAGAAGTAGCTTTCAGTTCAGTTAAGTTGCTCAGTCATGTCCGACTCTTTGTGACCCCATGAATGGCAGCACACCAGGCCTCCTTGTCCATCACCAACTCCAGAGTTCACTCAAACTCATGTCCATTGAGTCAGTGATGCCATCCAGCCATCTCATCCTCTGTCGTCCCCTTCTCCTCCTGCCCCAATCCTTCCCAGCATCAGAGTCTTTTCCAGTGAGTCAACTCTTCACCTGAGGTGGTCAAAGGATTGGAGTTTCAGCTTCAGCATCATTACTTTCAATGAATACCCAGGACTGATCTCCTTTAGGATGGACTGGTTGGATCTCCTTGCAGTCCAAGGGACTCTCAAGAGTCTTCTCCAACACCACAGTTCAAAAGCATCAATTCTTTGCTGCTCAGCCTTCTTCACAGTCCAACTCTCACATCCATACCTGACCACTGGGGAAACCATAGCCTTGACTAGATGGACCTTTGTTGGCAAAGTAATATATCTACTTTTCAATATACTATCTAGGTTATGCCATCCAGCCATCTCATCCTCTGTCGTCCCCTTCTCCTCCTGCCCCAATCCTTCCCAGCATCAGAGTCTTTTCCAGTGAGTCAACTCTTCACCTGAGGTGGTCAAAGGATTGGAGTTTCAGCTTCAGCATCATTACTTTCAATGAATACCCAGGACTGATCTCCTTTAGGATGGACTGGTTGGATCTCCTTGCAGTCCAAGGGACTCTCAAGAGTCTTCTCCAACACCACAGTTCAAAAGCATCAATTCTTTGCTGCTCAGCCTTCTTCACAGTCCAACTCTCACATCCATACCTGACCACTGGGGAAACCATAGCCTTGACTAGATGGACCTTTGTTGGCAAAGTAATATATCTACTTTTCAATATACTATCTAGGTTGGTCACAACTTTCCTTCCAAGAAGTAAGTGTCTTTTAATTTCATGGCTGCAATCACCATCTGCAGTGATTTTGGAGCCCCCAAAATAAAGTCTGACACTGTTTCTACTGTTTCCCCATCTATTTCCCATGAAGTGATGGGACCAGATGCCATGATCTTCGTTTTCTGAATGCTGAGGTTTAAGCCAACTTTTTCACTCTCCTCTTTCTCTTTCAACAAGAGGCTTTTTAGCTCCTCTTCACTTTCTGCCATAAGGGTGGTGTTATCTGCATATCTGAGGTTATTGATATTTCTCCGGGCAATCTTGATTCCAGCTTGTGTTTCTTCGAATCCAGCGTTTCTCATGATGTATTCTGCATAGAAGTTAAACAAGCAGGGTGACAATATACAGCCTTGACATACTCCTTTTCCTATTTGGAACCAGTCTGTTGTTCCAAGTATCTTTAGGCTTGTCTTTAAAAACACATTGCCAGATCTTTTCTCAAAAAGTTTGTAACTTTAGTTTTACTTCCTTGTTAATTTATAATTTCTAAATTAGACTAAGCTACTCATTCTCTTGCTTCTATCACCAGTCACATCCACGACTAGGTGTTATTTTTGCTTTACCTCCGTCTCTTCATTCATTCTGGAGTTATTTCTCCACTGATCTCCAGTAGCATATTGGACACCTACTGACCTGGGGAGGTGTCTTTCAATGTCCTATCTTTTTGCCTTTTCATAATGTTCATGGGGTCCTCAAAGCAAGAATACCACCCTGGTTTGCCATTCCTTTCTCCAGTGGACCACAGTTTCTCTGAACACTCCACCATGACCCATCCATCTTGGTAGCCAACATGACATGGCTCATAGCTTCATTGAGTTAAACAAGGCTGTGGTCTATGTGATCAGATTGGTAGTTTTCTGTGATTGTGGTTTTCAGTCTGTCTGCCCTCTGATGGAGAAGGATAAAAGGCTTATGGAAGCTTCCTGATGGGAGAGACTGACTGAGGGGGAAACTGGGTCTTGTTCTGAGGGTAGAGCCAGCTCAGTAAATCTTTAATCCAATTTTCTGTGGATAGTGGAGTTGTGTTCCCTCCCAGCTCTTTACCTGGGGCCAAACTATGGTGTAGGTAATGAAGATAATGGCAATTTCCTTCAAAAGATCCCATGCCTGTACTACTACACTGAGAGCCCCCAACCTTGCAGCAGGCCACCAAAAACCCACACCTCTGCTGGAGACTCCTGGACACCCACAGGTAAATCTGGGTCAGTATCTTGTGGGGTCATTGCTCCTTTCTCCTGGAGATAACTCCACAAAGAATGAAGAGATAGAGCCAAAGCAAATAACCAGTTGTGGATGTGACTGGTTTTGGAAGCAAGGCCCGATGTTGTAAAGAGCCGTATTGCACAGGAACCTGGAATGTTAGGTCCACGAATCAAGGCAAATTGCAAGTGGTCAAATAGTAGATGGCAAGAGTGAACATTGATGCTTTAGGAATCAGCAAACTACAATGGACTGGAAAGGGTGAATTTAACTCAGGTGACAATTATACTTCTACTATGGGCAAGAATCCCTTAGAAGAAATGGAGTAGCCCTCATAGTCAACAAAAGAGTCCAAAATGCAGTACTTGGATGCAATCTCAAAAAAACTCAGAATGATCTCTGTTCATTTCCAAGGCAAACCATTCAATATCATGGTAATCCAAGTCTATGCCCCAACCAGTAATGCTGAAGAAGCTGAAGTTGAATGGTTCTATGAAGACCTACAAGACCTTTCAGAACTAACACCCAAAAAAGATGTCTTTTTCATTATAGGGGACTTGAATGCAAAAGTAAGAAGTCAAGAAACACCTGGAGTAACAGGCAAATTTGGCCTTAGAGTACAGAATGAAGCAAGACAAAGGCTAATAGAGTTTTGCCAAGAGAACACACTGGTCAAGGCGAACACCCACTTCCAACAACACGAGAAGACTCTACACATGGACATCACCAGATGGTCAACACCGAAATCAGATTGATTATATTCTTTGCAGCCAAAGATGGAGAAGCTCTATATAGTCAGCAAAAACAAGACCAGGAGCTGGCTGTGGCTCAGATCATGAACCCCTTATTGCCAAATTCAGACTTAAATTGAAGAAAGTAGAGAAAACCACTAGACCATTCAGGTATGACCTAAATCCTTATGATTATACAGTGGAAGTGAGAAATAGATTTAAGGGACTAGATCTGATAGACAGAGTGCCTGAAGAACTATGGATGGAGGTTCGTGACATTGTACAGGAGACAGGGATCAAGACCATCCCCAATGTAAAGAAATGCAAAAAAGCAAAATGGCTATATGAGGAGCCCTTACAAATAGATGTGAATAGAAGAGAAGTGAAAGCAAAGGCAAAAATGAAAGATATACCCATTTCAATGCAGGGTTCCAAAGAATAACAAGGAGAGATAAGAAAGACTTCCTCAGTGATCAATGTAAAGAAATAGAGAAAAACAATAGAATGGGTAAGACTAGAGATGCCGTCAAGAAAATTAGAGATACCAAGGGAACATTTCATGCAAAGATGGGCTCAAAACAGGACAGATATTATATGGACTTAATAGAAGCAGATGATATTAAGAAGAGGTGACAACATTACACAGAAGAACTATATAAAAAAGTTCTTCATGGCCCATTAATCACGATGATTAGCTATACCCATTTCAATGCAGGGTTCCAAAGAATAACAAGGAGAGATAAGAAAGACTTCCTCAGTGATCAATGTAAAGAAATAGAGAAAAACAATAGAATGGGTAAGACTAGAGATGCCGTCAAGAAAATTAGAGATACCAAGGGAACATTTCATGCAAAGATGGGCTCAAAACAGGACAGATATTATATGGACTTAATAGAAGCAGATGATATTAAGAAGAGGTGACAACATTACACAGAAGAACTATATAAAAAAGTTCTTCATGGCCTATTAATCACGATGATATGATCACTCATCTAGAGCCAGACATCCTGGAATGTGAATTCAAGTGGGCCTTAGGAAGCATCACTATGAACAAAGCTAGATGGAATTCCAGTTGAGCTGTTTCAAATCCTGAAAGATGATGCTGTGAAAGTGCTGCACTCAATCTGTCAGCAAATTTGGAAAACTCAGCAGTGGCCAAGGACTGAAAAAGGTCAGTTTTCATTGCAATCCTAAACAAGGCCAATGCCAAGGAATGCTCAAACTACTGCATAATTGCACTCATCTCACATGCTAGTAAAGTAATGCTCAAAATTCTCCAAGCCAGGCTTCAACAATATGTGAACCGTGAACTTCCAGATGTTCAAGCTGGTTTTAGAATAAGCAGAGGAACCAGAAATCAAATTGCCAACATCTGCTGGATCATCGAAAAAGCAAGAGAGTTCCAGAAAAACATCTATTTCTTCTTTATTGACTATACCAAAGCCTTTGACTGTGTGGATCACAATAAACTGTGGAAAATTCTGAATGACATGGGGATACCAGACCACCTACCTGCCTCTTGGGAAACCTTTGTGCAGGTCAGAAAGCAACAGTTAGAACTAGACATGGCATACAGACTGGTTCCAAATAGAAAAGCAGTACATCAAGGCTGTATATTGTCACCCTGCTTATTTAACTTATAGGCAGAGTACATCATGAGAAATGCTGGGTTAAATGAAGCACAAGCTGGAATCAAGACTGCCAGGAGAAATATCAATAACCTCAGATATGCAGATGACACCACCCTTATGGCAGAAAGGGAAGAACTAAAAAGAGCCTCTTGATGAAAGTAAAAGAGGAGAGTGAAAAAGTTGGATTAAAGCTCAACATTCAGAAAACTAAGTTCATGGCATCCAGTTCCTAAACTTCATGGCAAATAGATGGGTAAACCGTGGAAACAGTGACAGACTTTGTTTATTGGGGCTCCAAAATCACTGCAGATGGTGAGTGCAGCCATGAAATGAAAAGATGGTTACTCCTCAGAAGGAAAGTTATGAGCAACCTAGATAGCATATTAAAAAGCAGAGCTATTACTTTGCCAACAAAGTCCATCTAGTCAAAGCTATGGTTTTTCCAGTAGTCATATATGGATGTGAGAGTTTGACTATAAAGAAAGCTGAGCACCAAAGAACTGATGCTTTGAACTGTGGTGCTGGAGAAGACTCTTGAGAGTGCCTTGGCTGCAAAGAGATTCAACCAGTCCATCCTAAAGGAGATCAGTCCTGGGTGTTCATTGGAAGGACTGATGTTGAAGCTGAAACTCCAGTACTTTGGCCACCTGATATGAAGAAATAACTCACTGGAAAAGACCCTGATGCTGGGAAAGACTGAAAGCAGGAGGAGAAGTGAACGACAGAGGATGAGATGGCTGGATGGCATCACCAACTCAATGGACATGAGTTTGAGTAAACTCCCAAAGTTGGTGATATACAGGCAGGCCTGGTATGCTGCAATCCATGGGGTTGCAAAGAGCCAGACAGGACTGAGCAACTGAAGTGAACCGAACTCATTCCTTGGTAAGAGAGATGCACATTAAGTGTAAGGCATTGCACAGCTGGATGACCCTGTCAGTAAAGCCAGTCCTTTTAAAGATTCATAAAGATGGAAAAAATATAACTTTATGAAAAGACAATATCTCTTACTTTTTAAATTTATTTCATTTCAAATCACTCTGTGGAATGTTCTAGATTCTTATTAAAAATAATGTTTGGCTTTATTCCTATAAAGAAAATAATCAAGATATTATTTTGATTATAATCATAACAGCATTTATTTTGTAACATTCAATTAAGTGCTGGATATCCTCATGTATTCTTTTCAGCCAAACCTAATTTAGACCATAATTGAAATTACATTTCTTTTTAATATAGACCCAGTAGCATATATCGGTTTTCTAGAGTTGCTTCAGTTCAGCTCAGTTCAGTCACTCAGTCATGTCTGACTCTTTGTGATCCCATGAACCACAGCACACCAGGCCTCCCTGACCATCACCAACTCCTGGAGTCCACCCAAACCCATGTCCATTGAGTCTGATGCCATCCAACCATCTCATCCTCTGTTATCCCCTTTTCCTCCTGCCCTCAATCTTTCCCAGCATAAAGGTCTTTTCAAATGAGTCTGCTCTTCTCATCAGGTGGCCAAAGTATTGGAGTTTCAGCTTGAACATGAGTCCTTCCAATGAACATCCAGGACTGATCTTTAGATAGACTGGTTGGATCTCCATGCAGTCCAAGGGACTCGGAAGAGTCTTCTCCAACACCACAGTTCAAAACATCAATTCTTCGGCACTCAGCTTTCTTCACAGCTTTTCTTCTCACATCCATACATGACTACTGGAAAAACCATAGCCTTGACTAGATGTAATATCTTTGCTTTTCAATATGCTGTCTAGGTTGGTCATAACTTTCTTGCAAGAGTAAGTGTCTTTTAATTTCATGGCTGCAGTCACCACCTGCAGTGATTTTGGAGCCCCAAAAATAAAGTCTGACACTGTTTCCACTGTTTCCCCATCTATTTCCCATGAAGTGATGGGACCAGATGCCATGATCTTCGTTTTCTGAATGTTGAGCTTTAAGCCAACTTTTTCATTCTCCTCTTTCACTTTCACCAAGAGGCTTTTTAGTTCTTCTTCACTTTCTGCCATAAGGGTGGTGTCATCTGCATATCTGAGGTTATTGATATTTCTCTCGGCAATCTTGATTCCAGCTTGTGCTTCCTCCAGCCTAGAACGAACTGCTATAACCTATGTAACTTGAAACAACAGAAATGCATTGGCTCACAGTTCTGAATCCTCAGAAATTTGAAATCAAACATGTCCTGACTTGCTCTTTCTGACCTGTAGCGGAAAATTCCTCCTATTCTATCTTTTTCTGGTGATTTGATAACAGTCCTCAGCATCCTTTGGACTGCACCTTAAGCACTTCAATCTCTACCTCCACTTCACACTCTTGTATACTCTCTTTACATGCCTGTGTCTCTACTGTTTTGTAAGAACACCAGTCCTATTGTTTTATGGCTTACCCTAATGACCGCATCTTAACTTGATTACATTTTCAAAAACTTTATTCCAATAAGATCACCCTCATGGGCACCAATTGTTGAGAATTCACTGTATCTGTTTAGGGATCACAATTCAACTCATACCATAGACCATATATTTAATTTATTTCCTATTGTGAGTGTAGTGTGATATGGTGGCAACATTTAAATGTTAGTCACTTCCTTTTGAATATATCAGGATGTTTGATCATGCAGAAATGATTTGACTGTTGGAATAAGTATGTATTTTGGATTTTGCTAGCAGTTTTATTTTTAAATTTTATCTTCCTAGTCTAATAGTTTTAGAAGCAATCATACAGAATGCAGATTATGGAAACAACTGTTTCCTTCAACTTATTACATAAAAACACCAAACAGTTCATTTCACAAAATCAGCAAAACATTACTGACTGAAGGAAAAAAAAAAACAAAAAACCCAGCTTAAAGAGTAAGCTTGTACAACTCTGCATCAAGAAAGCCTATTTGCCACCAAAAAATATTTGGGATAACTGAAAAATAACTTTTTAAAAAGATTGTGCTTATTAGTTATAGTTCTAGCAAAGCCATTGATTTTTTTTTCTCTTGCTTTGCACTAATGGAAGTTTCAAATCAAGTAGATTCCAAATCTCCTAAAAGTACTTAAATTTCATAAAGAAATAGAACTTCCTCACCTCATGTCATTTTGAGAGATTAACCTATTATAAACTCAAGTTTTATTTGCAGTGCTCACCCTCTATTCTAATAGAAAAAAGAAAAAGACAGACGTAGAGGTGAAGAGAGGAAAAGAAAGAAGAGATTGATTTCAAACAATGTAATGAAGGATAAACTACAAAGTGTCATAGTTAAATAAACCTTTGAAAATAAATATGTTCTAGCAAAAGGAAAAAAAAAAAAACATGAAACATACTAATTAGCTATGAACTTTGGATAACATTTTAAGTCCAAAACAGAATACTTTTGTATGTTCTGTGTACAGAAGCGAAAAGTGTAATAGCCTGCCTTACAGTACACAGAAATGGAGGTCAGCATTACCTAAGTTGGCACAACTAGATGAGGCTAGAGACCCTAAATTTGATTGATTTTTTTAAACTATAAGGTTAGTAACTTTACTTGAAAAAAATCTTACTTTAACCATTCTCCAGGGTTTAATTGCAAAGTTTGATTTCAAGTCCCAGCTTTGGAAGAAACTAAGTCGAAGTAGACAGATAAATGAGTTCTATCATAAGATTCTGATTTCATCTACGCCTGTGGGCACACTCAGCTAATGGTGTCCTTCAAAAAATTAATGGTTTATAAATGTGGGTAGGTAATTCCATCAGATTCTAAGTCTTGTATTTCAGTTAATAAATTCAGAGAAGCCAGCATGGTTTGGAGGATGAAAGATCAACATACAGACATAATCAATAAATAATAAAAACAACTTAGAACATTTACTTGAAGAAGAATAGGTCTGTGTGTTTAAATTAAATTGTAAATTCTTCTGCCTTCATTTTTATTAGAGTAATATAACTGAAATTATTTCCACAAAACAAGACGATTAAAATGTTAGGAGTTACAATGATAGTACTGGAAATAGATGTGAGCAAAAAAAAAAAAGGGGGGGAGGGAGGAGGGGAGTAAAATTATTATCAGAAAACTAAGGGCAAAAATTTGAAGCTCTGCTCTATGAGCTGATGGCAAAAACTTGCACCTTTACAGCATTAAAGGAATTAAGCCCTCAGATCCTTTCCTGAGAGTAAAATTTGTCATTGCCTCTCAGAATCTTGACCTCTTAGCTTTCATTCGGCACACCACGATCCCTCAATCCAAACAGAGATAGTGAAAATGTGTCAACATTTGAGATCACTGGCTGACGTGGAGTCAAAATTCCTAATAATTTTAAGGCAGAGAATAGATCAGTTTAGAAAAGTAAATAGTTAAACAAACGAACAACAACAACAACAAAAAAAAGATGGCAGCTATTGCCTCTTTCACTGACAGTTCCTTACAAAATATAGATTCTCATATAGCAGAGGCAATCAAATTATCCTAAAGTTTATTTGCAACTTGACTTTTAAAAAAAATGTTCAGCTATTTAATCCGATGTGTCAGTTTATATTTATTTGAAGCATTTTAGAAAATCTACATTTATTGACTTATTTCTATTACAAGAAAGTTTAAATCCATGTTTAATTACATATTGGAGCAAAATATCAATTCAGGAAAGAATAATTACAATGACTATTAAAGCACATTGAGACTGAGACAAGAAACTTTTTATTCAGGTATGGATTAACCCTAAACTTTCATAAGTGAATAAAATAAATTAATGAAATATTATAATAATACAAAACATAGATCATTTTCTTTTTGAAAGTGACAGGAGTTGCTGCTGCCTATTCAGCTAATGGTAAATAGGTAAATATTCTTATAAATACTGTATCTTAATCAATTCTAAGATTCTACCAATCATAGGGTATATTATAAACCTTGACTAGTACCTTTTGTGTGGAAAGTTGCATCAGTGCACACAGCAATTTATAATGAAGCTTGATTGGAGAAATATTAAAATGAGAAGACACTATTTCACAAGAAAAGAAATATCATATCATGTGACTTTTTAGAATCCATTTCTTTATTTTTTTTTATTTATTAAATTAGAAACACTTTCTACCAGGATGAGGGACAGTCATCTCATGGTATAGCATTCCATCCATCAACACAGGAAAAACAAATGAAATTGGAGATGACATCTTTCAAAAAATGAAAGAAAAAGCCACACAAATGCTGTGCCATACATTTGGTGGGAGAGTACATAATTGTAAAAGCAAAAAAAAAAAAAAAAAACCTTCTGTTCTGAGAAACACATCACTCATTAACTACAATGTATCCTAAGAATGCTAATTTATAATTCATAATAAACACCGTATATTGACTGAAACTTACTTTCTACATTAAAAGATAAGAAAAGGTTTTCTAAGCAAGTTGATAATGTAAACAAGGAAATCATTATTCCTACTTAAGAGTGAGAGTCAGGAAATTTTTCGAAGTTTGGCAACAGTATTGGTAAAAAATAAATGAGCTCATGATAAATCTTATGTGGAAAAGCATTGACCAGACTGCCTGAGATACAAAGCCCAGCTAACCGTGACCTGTTTCCTTCCTTAATGCTTTGAGATGATCAGAATTTTCCGTTTGTGAAGCCTCCAGTGTGGATGAGTTAATAAGGACCTAACGTTGAGCTACTACTGCTTGATAACATGTAAAGGGCTGGAAGTGGAATGAAAGAGAGTTACTGTCCCTCAGGGCTCCCCCTTGCCCTTGCCAGATTAGATCTGCTGTCTCTCCCTGAGTCCCTCAGGGCTTCCCTTGTGGCTCAGCTGGTAAAGAATCTGCCTGCAATGCTAGAGACCTGGGTTTGATCCATGGATCAGAAGCTCCTCTGGAAAAGGGAAAGGCTACCAGCTCTAGTATCTGACCTAGAGAATTTCGTGGACTACAGTCCATGGGGTCTCAAAGAGTTAGACACGACTGAGCAACTTTCATTCTCTCACTCTCACTCCCTGAGTCCCAGTATCACAAGCAAATATTTCATTTAGATCACCTGGCCCACTGTTTTGAATTGATTTAATCGTTATTAGAGGTCTCTTTTTAGACTGTAAATTTCTCTATTTTAGGATTATATTTAGCATAACTTTTATATCCTAAAGGCTAATGATTGCCTAGAATATTGCAAGTGCTTAAGAAGTGTTGAAATGACTTAAATAAGTGTTATTTTGAATTATTTATGAAAGTATCCCTCCGGAGAAGTTTCAGGTGAATTTTGGCAAAACAAACAAACAACAACAACAAAAAAAACAGATGACTTTCATTTGAGGTCCATGTCAGTTTTGTAGTCGCTAAGCCATGTCCTACTCTTTGTGGCCCCATGGACTGCATGCAGCATGCCAGCCTTCCCAGTCCTTTGCTCCAGAGTTTGCTCAAACTCATGTCCATTCAACTGATGATGTCATCCAACCATCTCATTCTGTCACCCCCTTCTCCTCCTGTCCTCAATCTTTCCCAGCATCAGAGTCTTTACAAAGGAGTCAGCTCTTTGCTTCAGGTAGCGAAAGTGTTGGAGATTGAGCTTCAGCATCAGTCCTTCCACTGAATAGTCAGGGTTGATTTCCTTTAGAATTGAATGGTTTGATATCTTTGTTCTACAAGGGATTCTCAAGAGTCTCCAACACCACAGTTCAAAAGCATTAATTCTTTGGCACTCAACTTTCTTTATGGTCCAACTCTCACATTGAACATGACTACCAGAACCACCATAGCTTTGACTACACCGACTTTGTTTGCAAAGTGATATCTCTGCTTTTTAACATTCTATCTAGGTTTGTTACAGCTTTTCTTCTAAGGAGAAAGTGTCTTTTAATTCCATGGCTTCAGTCACTATCTGCAGTGATTTTGGAACCCAAGAAAATAAAATCTGTCACTGTTTCCACATTTTCCCCATCTGTTTGCCATGAAGTTATGGAATTGAATGCCATGATCTTTGTCTTTTGAATGTTGAGTTTTAAGCCAGCTTTTTTACTCTCCTCTTTCAACTTCAGCAACAGGCTTTTTAATTCCTCTTCACTTTCTGCCATTAGAGTGGTAGTATCTTTACTGGCTTTAACGTAAATTAAAATTATGAAATAAAATTAACAGAAAATAGTAGTGTTTTTAAAGATCAGGTCTTTTTCTTGATTTGAAAGAATGTATTTAATTTTATATTATTAAAACAAGATACATGTTTTAAAATTACACAAAAGTTTGATCTACTTGTGTCTTTCTCATGCAGAAGCAGGTAATAGCTCTACTCAGTCCTAGACATGGAGGGGAAGTGAGTTCTTCTGCATCCTGCCTCTGTATTCCTCTGCCTGAAATTTCCAACTTTGCCTAGAGGGACCTCAAATATCATTTGTTCCAGGACTTTACTGAGATCTCAGTGTTCTGAATGGAGACAGTATAATCTCCCAGTCAACTTGATAGTGTTATGCAGTGCACATTTATTTTATACTCAGTGCATGAAACGAAAGTACAGCTGAGTTTTCATAGGAATTCAGACAGGGAGAGAGAGAGGGGGCAATTGCTCCATGGCAGTTTATACTAAATAAAACCATAAATGCACACTGATGTTTTTCAATAACAGCATGTTGACAAGCTGATTATATATGGAATTTGAGGATGTGCAGTAGCTCTGTCACTTCTTGGATAAAACAATCACTCCAAATCTGTGCTTATAATAAAAGAATAACTCTTCTCAGTCATTCCCAACTCATTTCTAAATCACACTCTATAGATGTAGACAGGGTTTGATCAATTTCTGGTCAACTGATATAAATTGCCGTCTTCAATTTCATTATTTTAAGAGACATTGGAGTTTCTGAAATACATGTATTTTTAAAATCTCAGGACCATGTCTTGATGGTCAGGAGCAGACAACTAGTTTCTGCTATAATTTACTTTCTAATAGAATACAATATGTTTTCCTTCTGTGATAGGTATTTTTGATGACTTTCATCTTGGTGTGAGGCTCCTATCACTTCTTAACTACCAACAAAGAAAAAGAATAGGGAAAAAAAATGCACAGGGAATAAAATGCCATTTCACACTGGGTGCTTTGTAAATGTGAGCCAACTCTCACAAATCCTTTAGGCATCAGTGGAAGTGGAGCTGAGCCAGAAGAAAAGAAAACATGTCCAAACAGAGAAAGTTTGTTGAGCAAATTGAAATTCATGCCTAAAACTGAAAACTTTGAGTTAAACCTACTCTAAAGGGTAAGTTTACTTTATTATTATTATTTTTTAGTAATTTTTACCTTAGTTTAATTTTAATTTTACTTTACTAATTTTTTTCTTAAAATGCAAATTTATTAAATATTTATTTTTTGTTACAAATTCTTTGCATAATTTCAGTTTCTTCTTCCACTTAATCTTCTGACATAGTAATTATCACACAGGTAAGTGGGAATAAAAACATAATGTTAAATATTGGAACAATTTCCTCTGAGTTTGCACACAGAAAAGTAAAATATACTCTTTTGCGTAATTACAGCTCAATATGACAAATATAATCTGGCCTTATTTTCCCATAGTAAAGTCCCTTTATATTATTGCATAATATGTTTAATGAAAAACAGTTTTGGCATAATTTAGAAAACTTTTACCTTGAATACTGTGTGATTTCATTACTTGGGCAATGAGTATTAAGCTTGTGAAATGAAAGTATTTTGTAATCTAAAAGTAAGATTTTATATAGGAGGAAAGATTAAATTTTATCAAAAAGATAGGTAGAATTAATAATATATTAATATTATTTGTCCCTTGGGACTCAATTTGAAGTATAAATATAATTCTCTACATTTCTAAATTTGATTGACATTGTCATTTACTAACATTGGGGAAATATTTTTGAGGTAGAACTTTACTGGCAAAACTCAACACACTCTATATATGTTTTTATATCTCTGTTATATTTTGTTATTCATGACCAATTAAGTGGAAGTATGATTAATAAGATTCAGATTTTCACTTCTTGTCTCACTGAAAGCCAGCTATAACATAGTGATTTTAAACTTTGCATTTTGAAACCAAATCTTTCCTGGTTACATACTGACTAGCAATGTATGAAAATTACCATTTCTTCAGATCCTCACAATATTTGATTCTGTTGAAATTTCTAATTTTTTTTATACCAGTGAGTTTGCCTTCAAAGTTACTTCTTCAGATTTCTTTTTTATACTCTTTGTCCATTTTTTAAAAAATTATTTTCTTCCTATTTTCTGTTTCATTTACTATTGTTTTTGTTCAGTTGTTAAGTCATATTTGACTTTTTGTGATGTCATGGAATGCAGCATGCCAGGCTCCTCTGTCCTCCAGTATCTCCTGAAGTTTGCTCAAATTCATGCCCATTGAGTCAGTGATGCAATCCTACCATCTCATCCTCATCTTCTCCTTTTACCTTCAATCTTCCCAGCATCAACATCTTTTCCAATGAATTGGCTCTTTGCATCAGGTGGCCAAAGAATTGGAGCTTCGGCCTCAACCTCAGTCCTTCCAATGAATATTCAGGGTTTATTTCCTTTAGGATTGACTGCTTTGATATCCTTGCAATCCATGGGACTCTCAAGAGTCTTCTCCAGCACACAATTCAGAAGCTTCAATTTTTTGGTACTCAACCTTTTTTATGATCCAGCTCTCACATCTGTACTTGACTACTGGAAAAATCATAGCTTTGACAATTCAGACATTTGTTGGCAAAGTAATGTCTCTGCTTTTTAATATGCTATCTAAGTTTGCCATAGCTTTCCTTCCAAGGAGCAAAAGTCTTGATTCATGGCTGCAGTCACCATCCACAGTGATTTTGGTGCCCAAGAAAATAAAATCTGTCACTGTTTCCTCTATTTCCCCTTCTATTTGTCATGAAGTGATATGACTGGATGCCGTGATCTTTTGTCTTTAATGTTGAATTTCAAGCCAGCTTTTTCATTCTCTCCTTTCACCCTCATCAAGAGACTCTTTAGTTCCTCTTTTCTGTTTACCATTAGAGTAATTTTTTATTTTTCTTCCAGCCATCTTGATTCCTGCTTATGATTCACCTAGCCTGGCATTTCACATGATGTACTCTGCATATAAATTCAATAAGCAGGGTGAAAGATACAGCCTCGTTGTACTTTTTTTCCCAATTTGGAACCAGTTGTTCCATGTCTGGTTCTAACTGTTGCTTCTTGACCTGCCTATGGGTTTCTCAGGAGGCAGGTAATTGGTCTTATATTCCTATCTCTTTAAAATTTTTCCAGAGTTTCTTGTGATTCACAGAATCAAAGGCTTTAGCATAGTCAATGAAGTAAAAGTAGATGTCTTTCTGGAACATCCTTGCTTTCTCCATGATCCAATGAATGTTAGCAATTTGAATTCTGGTTCCTCTACCTCTTTGAAACCCAGCTTGCACATCTGGAAGTTTTCAGTTCCATAGTGCTGAAGCCTTGCTTGAAGAATTTTGAGCATAACCTTACTTGCATGTGAATTGAATGCAATCACATGGTAGTTTGAACATTCTTTGGCATTGCCCTTCTTTGGAATTGGGATGAAAATTGACCTTTTCCAGTCCTGTGACTAATGCTGAGTTTTCCAATTTTGCTAACATACTGAGTGCAGGACTTTAACTTCATCATCTTTTACTAGGATCTTAAATAGCTCAGATGGAATCCATCTCTTTCAGTCACTTTTTTTCTGGTAATACTTCCTAAAGTCCACTTGACTTCACACCTGAGATGTCCAGTTCCAGGCGAACAACCATTTTGTGATTATCCAGGTCATTAAGACCTTTCTTGTATAACACTTCTGTATATTCAGCCACATCTTCTTAATCTCTTCATTTATTATAGATAGTCCATTGTTCTAGATAAAGGTTAGGGCAAAGGTTAACTGAATTCTGCCAAGAGAATGCACTAATCATAGCAAATACCCTTTATCAACAACACAAGTAACAGATTTACATATAAACAAAAACAAATCACATAATCCAAATCACTACAGATGGTGATTGCAGCCATGAAATTAAAAGACGCTTCCTCCTTGGAAGGAAAGTTATGACCAACCTAGGCAGCATATTAAAAAGGAGAGACATTACTTTGTCAGCAAAGGTCCATCTAGTCAAGGCTATGGTTTTCCAAGTAGTCATGTATGGATGTGAGAGTTGGACTATAAAGAAAGCTGAGCCCTGAAGAATTGATGCTTTTGAACTGTGGTGTTGGAGAAGACTCTTGAGAGTCTCTTGGACTACAAGGAGATCCAACCAGTTCATCCTAAGGAAGATCAGTCCTGGGTAATCATTGGAAGAACTGATGTTGAGGCTGAAACTCCAATACTTTGGCCACCTAATGCAAAGAGTTGACTCATTTGAAAAGACCCTGATTCTGGGAAAGATTGAGGGTAGAAGGAGAAGGGGATGACAGAGGATGAGGTTGTTGGATGGCATCACTGACTCAATGGAGATGAGTTTGGGTAAACTCTGGGAGTTAGTGATGGACAGGGAGGTCTGGCATGCTGTGATTCATGGGGTCACAAAGAGTCAGACATGACTGAGCAACTGAACTGAACTGATAACCAAATGGTCAATGACTGAAATGAAATTGATCACATTCTTTGCAGCTAAAGATGGAAAAGCTGTATACAGTCAGCAAAAACAAGACCTGGAGCTGACTGTGGCTCAGAACATCAGCTTCTCATAGCAAATTTCAGGTTTAAACTAAAAAAAAAAAACTAGGAAAAAACACTAGGCCAGCCAGGTGTGACTCAGATTGATTATACTCTTTGCAGCCAAAGATGGAGAAGCTCTATACAGTCAACAAAAACAAGACCGGGAGCTGACTGTGGCTCAGATTATAAACTCCTTATTAACAAATTCAGACTCAAATTGAAGAAAGTAGGGGAAACCGCTAGACCAGTCAGGTATTACCTAAATCAAATCCCTTATGATTATACAGTGGAAGTGAGAAATAGATTTAAGGGCCTATATCTGATAGATAGAGTGCCTGATGAACTATGGAACGAGGTTCGTGACATTGTACAGGAGATAGGGATCAAGACCATCTCCATAGAAAAGAAATGCAAAAGAGCAAAATGGCTGTCTGGGGAGGACTTACAAATAGCTGTGAAAAGAACAGAGGTGAAAAGCAACGGAGAAAAGGACAGATATAAGCATGTGAATGAAGAGTTCCAAAGAATAGCAAGAAGAGATAAGAAAGCCTTCTTCAGTGATCAATGCAAAGAAATAGAGGAAAAGAACAGAATGGGAAAGACTAGAGATCTCTTCAAGAAAATTAGAGATACCAAGGGAACATTTCATGCAAAGATGGGTTCGATAAAGCACAGAAATGGTCTGGACCTAACAGAAGCAGAAGATATTAAGAAGAGGTGGCAAGAATACACGGAAGAACTGTACAAAAAAGATCTTCATGACCCAGATAATCATGATGATGTGTTGACTAATCTAGAGCCAGACATCTTGGAATGTGAAGTCAAGTGGGCCTTAGAAAGCATCAC
>SJXQ01010778.1:0-124506 GCA_006408695.1 Aepyceros melampus
TTGGAAGGATTGATATTGAAGCTGAAATTCCAATACTTTGGCCACCTGATGCGAAGAGCTGACTCATTTGTAAAGACCCTTATGCTGGGAAGGATTGAGGGCAGGAGGAAAAGGAGACGACAGAAGATGAGATGGTTGGATGGCATCACTGACTCTATGGACATGGGTTTGGGTGAAATCCAGAAGTTAGTGATGGACAGGGAGGTCTGGCGTGCTGCAGTTCATGGGTCCGCAAAGAGTGGGCCACAACTGAGCGACTGAACTGAACTGAAAAACACTAACTGCCCACTTCCCTTGTCCCTCAGCCCCTGGAAACCACAGGGCCACTTTGTTTCTCTTTGAATTTGACTGCTCTGAGGACTTCATGTAAATCAAATTATAAAATCTTTGTCCTTTGTAATACACCTTTTTACAATCTCACGTTAGTGTGCAAATTTCCAGTTTCTCCACGTCCTTGCCAACACAAATTTTTCTTCTTTTTTCCCCATGGTGGCCCTCCTGATATGTGTGAGCTGATGTCTCATTGTGGTTTTCATGTGCATTTCCTTCATGTTTGATGATGCTGAGCATCTTTTCCTCTTCAAGCAGAATTTTAAAGAGGGTCTTTTGTGGGCTTCCCTTGTAGCTCAGATGGTAAAAATTCTGTCTGTAATGCAGGAGAACCTGGTTCAGTCCCTAGGTCAGAAAGATCCCCTGGAGAAGGGAATGGCTACCCACTCCAGTATTCTTGCCTGGAGAATTCTGTGGACAGACCATGGGGTCGCGAAGAGTTGGACACAACTGAGTGGCTAATGCTTTCACTTTGGGGACAGGATGTCATCATCTGGGTAAGTCCCAGTGCTGATTCCCTGAGCATTTTCTGTAGGGGACAAGTGTGGAATAAATCACCCAGCATGTGTCAAACCTGCTTAGTGGTGAAGCTCCTAAATGTACACCATTGTTTTGGAAGGAAATGAGACCTAGAGATGTTAAAGGTCATGGAGCTGCTGGAGTGGAGACGTGGAGCAGAGGACAGCTGAGGCCCTGGGTGCTCAGCACCACTGCTGGGACTAGAGTTTAGTCTTCTGACTCCTGGACTGGGGTTCTTTAGGGGTGCCAAGATACCTGCATTTTTGCTTCTTTAATGAGTCATCGATATTCATACATTCAACAAATATTTCTTGAGCATCTGTACCCATGTTGTCCTAGGAATAACATGATAAAATAAACGTGATCTCTGTCCTGGCTGTTATTCAGTCCCTTAGTCCTGTCTGACTCTTTGCAACCTCATGGACCAGCACACCAGGCTTCCTTGTCCGTTACTCTCTCCTGGAGTTTGCTCAAACTCATGTCCATTGAGTCGGTGATGTTATCTAACCATCTCATCTTCTGCTGCCCTCTTCTCCTTTTGCCTTCAACCTTTCCCAACATCTGGGTCTTTTCCACTCAGTCAGCTCTGTGCATCAGCTTGGCCAAAGAATTGGAGCTTTAGCATCAGGCCTTCCAATGAATATTCAGGGTTGATTTCCTTTAGGACTGACTAGTTTGATCTCTATCCATGGGTTATTATGGTCTGGCCTTGGAAATTTCCTTACCCTGGCAAAATCAGTAAAATGGTGTTTACCTATGGACTGTCTCTGCATACTATTTTCATTTAAATAATGCGTGATCTATCTGAATAGGTTTTTTGGTGGGATCATCTGTATAGTTACTGTTTTTTCCCTTTATAATAAATAATTGCAGAGAGATAAGTTGAGATTATGTAAATGTCATCTTTTTCTTCAAACTTTCAGCCAGTTTTTAATTTCCATTGATGATTTTCTTGACTTGATTGTTCCTTTTTTATTTTTTTTTGAATTGTTAAATACTTTCATTGTGCAGATTTATAACTTTACAGGACATGCAGGATAAAATAGTGTAAAATATCAATAAGTATATAAAATTTCAGCAGTCTTTTGGACCAATACTTGATTTTCACAAGGTACTAAGCATCTATTAGTACAGACAGGTATTGGAATACATAGTTTATAGATTGAATCACAAAACAATTTCTCAAGTGATTTTCCTCATATAAAGATAAAACATATCATGCACTTAAAAATTACTCAGTATAGTACATTTTCAGTTATGTACACAGTTAAAAAGTAATTGACTACTCATTTTATGTGTGTTTGCATTTGTTTGCAAGAGTTTTCCTTTCTTTCCCATTTATGTAGCAGTACTGGTTCATGGATTCTTTTATTATTTATTGGGTTAAGGTTCATTGTCATTTATTTGTTTTGGCGTTCAAAGTATCCCAGATTTGTCTAGCAAGAGCCAGTCAAGCTTCTCTGTCCTTCCTACACATCCTCATGATTCCTTATTTTATGGCACAAGATGTCCCAGACCCATCTTGGACTTTCTCTGTCTGTTGGTCTTGGCCTGTAGACAGTGAGGCTTTTGCTGGGATTGCCTGGGGCTCTGCTCACCAGGGCTCATACTAGTTATACGCAGCCCCCACAGAAATTCTCCTTTTGCAGCCAGTGTTGTGGCTGGACCGGCCCTTGTGGTTCTTAGGATTGCGAGATATGTCTCAGAAGCAACCATCAGGGAACTTCAGAATGCGAGGTGTATCACTCAAATGTCCTGGAGGACACAAGGCACCCCTGGGGTGGCACAGCGGTGTCCTGGATGGAGAGAGAGAGAAAGCTCATGAGCAAGCTTGGACTTGGGATTCTGCCTTTTTGAGGCTGAGGGTAGGGTGTCTAGGATTTTAAAGTTTCACTCTTTATTGGTTAATTTAAAAAATAAGATAAAGAGTTAAAGTGCAGGAAGGGAGAAGCAAACAGTCAGTGAGATAGTCTGTTATCAGGTCAACCAGAGCTTTCTGAAAGCGGGAATTTCATGGGTGGGGTGGCCTGGCTCTTTATCTCGTTGTATAGCTGTCACGTGTTCACTGGAGATGGATGTCTTTGACATGGATGTCTCCAAAGCTTGATATCAGGCACTTATATTACAATTAAAAAAAAAAGAGTTATCACTGTTATCAGGTCAACCAGAGCTTTCTGAAAGCGGGAATTTCATGGGTGGGGTGGCCTGGCTCTTTATCTCGTTGTATAGCTGTCACGTGTTCACTGGAGATGGATGTCTTTGACATGGATGTCTCCAAAGCTTGATATCAGGCACTTATATTACAATTAAAAAAAAAAGAGTTATCAGTACTGACACACACAGCCCCAATTTTGGAACCAGGCTTTTCTTGCTGTTACTGCTGCTAAGTCGCTTCAGTTGTGTCCAACTCTGTGCAACCCCATAGACGGCAGCCCACCAGGCTCCCTTGTCCCTGGGATTCTCCAGGCAAGAACACTGGAGCGGGTTGCCATTTCCTTCTCCAATGCATGAAAGTGAAAAGTAAAAGTGAAGTCGCTCAGTCGTGTCCGACTCTTAGCAACCCATGGACTACAGCCTGCCAGGCTCCTCCATCCATGGGACTTTCCAGGAAAAAAGGACTGGAGTGGGGTGCCAGTGCCTTCTCTAGCCTTTTCTTAGTTGATTCCTTTTAGGGAAGAAGGTATTAAAAAACCAAGATCTGGGTGAAGGGGGCCAAAGGGCACAAACTTCCATTGTAAAATGAGTCAGTTTTAGGGATGTAATGTGCAGTCTGGTGACTATAGTTAATCCTACTGTTCTGAATATTTGAAAGCTGATAAGAACCTTAACATTTCTTACAACAAGAAAAAAAATTGTAATTGTGTATGTTACCCCAAACCCCAAGATCAGGAGGCTAAAATGCTACCAGTGTGTCATTGCTTCCAGGGCCTCTCAGAGTACAGAGTAAGGGACTATGTGTATGTGTATGTGAGTGTGTAAACACATATCTAATTATTCCCCCATACTTCTATATATTTAAAATGTAGTTTTTTGTTTTTATTTAACAAAGCCCATAAATATAGGATTCTAATTAGAGATGTGTAGTTTGGATGTACAATTGAGCATCTGTGCAGAGCAGAGAGAATTTGGATATATGTCACTGTCCTTTTAATTTTAGCAGGTGGCTAAACCCCTTGTTTAAAACTGATCACGAACAGAACTTAAAACAAGATGACATGTACTCAGTGCTTCCGGAAGATCGCTCCCAGCACCTCGGAGAAGAGCTGCAAGGGTGAGCACAGACAGCAGGGAGGAAGGGAGAGAGAGTAAGAATTTCCACGTGGGGCTAAAGGTGCGTGTGTGGGGGCTTTGCTTCCTCTGGGTTCTCTGGAGCCTCCTCCCCTGACACTGCACACTCACCCCCTCAGGCTGACCCCGGCTTAGCCCACTTTGGAGGCTGGGGGAGCCCATGTTCCCTGTGCATCTGTGGGCATGGACAGAGCCCGCAGCCACGGCCCTGGAGGCTGAGCTCTGTCCCTGGAGGTGGGGTCCCTGGAGGACAGTGTCTGCCCTTCTGAGCTGCTCATGACCTGTGAGTCCAGCAAAGCTTGGAAGAAACTTATTTCCAGAATTGGGAGTTTTTCCCCTCAAAGCCTTTTATTCTGGTGCTTCAGGGTCTACACCGTTCATCTTTCAGGAGCCCTGTGAGCAGTTAGCCAGCATCTATAGGGCAGCCACAGAGCGGCCGGTAGTGAAGGCTCATCTTCCACTCTGCCCCTCCCCCATTTTCTCTGTGGTGGACATGCTATTATTTACTGTGCTCTGTTTCTCATCACAGGTACTGGGATCAAGAAGTGTTGAGAGCAAGACATACAAATGGGAGCCTTCTTTAATGAAAGCAATCGTAAAGTGTTACTGGAAATCCTGTCTAGTTTTGGGAATATTTACGTTTCTTGAGGTAAAAATTTTTACATAGTGTGCGTTGCTTTTAAGTGTATGCAGATCGGTACTGAGATGGATACATGGGTGGGGAGAGAGGACAGCGGTTTGTCACAGGATAAATCTCATCATGATGTAGCTCAGTGGTCATGTTTATTTTTAGAATGGACAGAGCTTAAAGGAGTGAGCCTCCAGGGGATTAGTACTAAATTGGCCAAAAGTTCTTTCAGGTTTTCCCATAACAGCTTATGGGAAAGGGTGGCGCTGACAAGACAAGATATTTTATACCATATCACTCATCTAGAGCCAGACATCCTGGAATGTGAAGTCAAGTGGGCCTTAGAAACCATCACTATGAACAAAGCTAGTGGAGGTGACGGAATTCCAGTTGAGCTATTTCAAATCCTAGAAGATGATGCTGTGAAAGTGCTGCACTCAACATGCCAGCAAATTTGGAAAACACAGCAGTGGCCACAGGACTGGAAAAGGTCAGTTTCATTCCAATCCCAAAGAAAGGCAATGCCAAAAAATGCTCAGACTACTGCACAACTGCACTCATCTCACATGCTAGTAAAGTAATGCTCAAAATTCTCCAAGCCAGGCTTCAGCAATATGTGAACCACAAACTTCCAGATGTTCAAGCTGGTTTTAGAAAAGGCAGAGGAACCAGAGATCAAATTGCCAACATCCGCTGGATCATGGAAAAAGCAAGAGAGTTACAGAAAAACACCTATTTCTGTTTTATTGACTATGCCAAAGCCTTTGACTGTGTGGGTCACAATAAACTGTGGAAAATTCTGAAAGAGATGGGCATACCAGACCACCTGACCTGCCTCTTGAGAAATCTGTATGCAGGTCAGGAAGCAACAGTTAGAACTGGACATGGAACAACAGACTGGTTCCAAATAGGAAAAGGAGTACATCAAGGCTGTATATTGTCACCCTGCTTATTTAACTTCTATGCAGAGTACATCATGAGAAACGCTGGGCTGGAAGAAGCACAAGCTGGAATCAAGATTGCCGGGAGAAATATCAATAACCTCAGATATGCAGATGACACCACCCTTATGGCAGAAAGTGAAGAGGAACTAGAAAGCCTCTTGATGAAAGTGAAAGTGGAGAGTGAAAAAGTTGGCTTAAAGCTCAACATTCAGAAAACGAAGCTCATGGCATCTGGTCCCATCACTTCATGGGAAATAGATGGGGAAACAGTGGAAAGAGTGTCAGACTTTATTTTTTTGGGCTCCAAAATCACTGCAGATGGTGATTGTAGCCATGAAATTAAAAGACGCTTACTCCTTGGAAGAAAAGTTATGACCAACCTAGATAGTATATTCAAAAGCAGAGACATTACTTTGCCGACTAAGGTCCGTCTAGTCAAGGCTATGGTTTTTCCTGTGGTCATGTATGGATGTGAGAGTTGGACTGTGAAGAAAGCTAAGCATGGAAGCTTTTGAACTGTGGTGTTGGAGAAGACTCTTGAGAGTCCTTTGGACTGCAAGGAGATCCAACCAGTCCATTCTGAAGGAGATCAGTCCTGGATGTTCATTGAAAGGACTGGTGCTAAAGCTGAAACTCCAGTACTTTGGTCACCTCATGTGAAGAGTTGGCTCATTGGAAAAGACCCTGATGCTGGGAGGGATTGAGGGCAGGAGGATAAGGGGACGACCAAGGATGAGATGGCTGGATGGCATCACCAACGTGATGCACATGGGTTTGGGTGAACTCAGAGTTGGTGATGGACAGGGAGGTCTGGCGTGCTGTGATTCATGGAGTCGGAAGGAGTCGGACACGACTGAGCAACTGAACTGATTGAGGACATTTTTAGTGCTTAGTACTAATATAAATGCTGAAAGTGATCCTTGAGAAAAAGATCCTACAACCTCAAGGAATATGAGCCTCCTGGTTTGGAAGAAGTAAATTTGGATCAGAGCCCAGTAACATAAGGCATTTTCCAGGTGCTCAAGCAAGTAATTACTAACTTTTAAGTAATGGTCACATCTAATAAATGATTTCCTAAAAAGGGGTCCTTGCTTATTCTCTTCTTGTGGAACAGAACTCTGGGCCCTGCATCTTGGGGGAGCTGCCAGAGCTCCAAGAGTACACCTTTCCCTGGGCTGTGCCCTCCCTGTTGGCCAGGTCACCCAGGTCAGAAACCCTGTGTGGAGGAGCTCCAGCTTCACTATTAGTAGTGCAGCAATAGCAATAGCAAGTACTCAAAATAAGTTATGTATCAGGAACTGCTATGCGCACTTTATGTATAATAACATTTTTATTCCTTTGGCTAACTCAGCGAAGTTGTAGGTTTCCTGTTACCCCCATTGTAGAAGAAAGGACTCTGAACCCAAGTAATTACATAGGTTGCCTGTGGTTACAGGGAGCTTAAAGGACAAAGTGAGGTTCCATTTCAGGCACTCTGACTTACAAGCCTGGTCATCTCAATGACTAAGAGCTCATCCAGGGTCAGCAAGGCTTGTCTTTAGAGCTTTGTCTTCAGGGTCTCAGACACATGCATCCTGAACTTGGTTTAATATAATAAATAGGATGCTAAGAGTTTCCTGGAGCAGGAAGTTGGATTTGGGATCATAGTTGTGAGCAGGTTTCAAGTGACCATGTCCCCTGGGTGCTAGATTTGACTAGGATGTTGATGCTGGCAACAATATCATGCTGTGGTCAGATGGACCAGGAGCCTCTTAAGAAGCCAGCTTCCTCTCATTACCATCCCTAAGTGGTGATAATTTTAGGTAGTGGAAGATCTAAACTCAGCTCTGGATTCTCTAAAACATGAACACATTTACTTTGTGACCTCCTGCCCTCTTTTAATTCCTCTGGTGCACAGATGACTCATGGGTTACCCGTGGTCTCAGACAGTGCTGTGACCAACAACAGCACAGGCACTCCCAGCACACAGTGGGAAGAGGCAGGGTGATGCCAGTCCAGGGTGAGGCTTTTGGGATTAGGATTTCAAAGTGTGAAACCTCTGTCCTGTCCCCTAATTAGAACAGAACAGCCAGCGAGTTCCCAGCACCCTGGCCCCTGTGTGCCCCCCCTTGGGGACCTTGGGTGAGGAGAACAAGTCTCTGCCTGCCTGGGGCCCTCAGGGTGGAGAAGAGGGGCCTGAAGATTCTTCCTGGACCAGAGACACAGAGGCCACCTACCCAGGTCATCAGGGCTTCTCTGTGAGAAATGAGGTGTCCACCTGTTGGTGTGTAAGTGGGGTGACCTCAGAGAAACAGAGGGGTTCGCCAAGTCTGGTTCACCCAGTCCCTTCCCTTGGAAGGGGTGGAGTGACCAGGGTTTATGTCCTCTTCCTTGGAACCTTAGAAATGGCCCGGCCTTGTCTAATTACTGGCCTTTGTCCAAGGCCACTTTTGCTGATTGTCTCTGCTTTAATGGAGAATGTAGGAAGCACATATTTGTGTAAATCTTTACATTGGAGCTCAACTGATGAGCAGGAAGTAAGCAGAATCCTCTGCATCCCAAAGTGGGCTTTGTGCCTAGACTCACTCCCGGAGAGCTGAGTGGTCTTTGCATTTATTTCCCAACCCTTTCTTCCATGTGTCCCTCATTTATGCTCCACCCAGGAGGCTGAGGAGTGGCTGCTTGTGGCAGAGATACGTGGGCTCAGAGCAATCACTGAGGACCACACAAGCAAAGGAGAGGGGCATTGATTCAAGCAGACAGGGACCTGCAGAGCAGACCTGCCCTACTGATTCTTGAGAGCATAGCATTAGCCATCAGATGTCAGTAATATCCACAGTGATGACCTTGAGACATATATGAGGGTAATGCTTTTCAATTCATTAAAAAAAAATCTGTATTTTTATTGTCTTATTAAAAACAGCTTTAAAAATTGAAGTATGATTTACTTACAATATTATATAGTTTCAAGTGTATAGTATAGTGACTCAGTATATTTGTACATTATTAAATGATCACTCTGATCAGTCTAGTTATCCTCTGTCACCATACAAATTTTCCCAGTGTTTATTGACTGTATTCCCTATGTTGTACATTACTTTTCCATGACTTGTTTATTTTATAACTGGTTTGTGTCTCTTAATCTCCCTCACCTATTTCACTCATCCTTCAGTCCCCCTCAATCCATTTTCTTTAAAAGAATCAAGGAAATAGGTGACTCCTTTTTAAAAAGATTACTTTTGTAATGATGAAAAACTGAAAATCCTGCTTAGAAGTGAAACTTTTAATTACTTTACAGAAAAGTTGGCTTTTAGAAGTGACTTTTCTCAAGAGCTCTCATTCAGCCATAATGGCCTATAAACAGCAATGAGTTTTCTAAGCCCTTTGTGAAACCAGCCTCTGCCATTAAGGATAGAATGCATCTCTTCCCAGAACTCCTGTCTTTTGTGTATACTGTAGAAATCCTTGCTAATTTTTTGCTTTCTGATGTGATAAAATGTTTCTAGTTTATCTTTACATAAAAAAGCTGCTCACTCTTAAGTACAAATTTACCCTAGCCCTGGAATCTCCATTTCTCCAAGCAGCCATGGCTCCTGCTAGTGGGAAATGGTATTTAGAGACTATGATCTGGGCACTAGGGGTGCTCATTGCTGTTGAGTTGACTATTGTTTCTCAGCTTTGTCATTAGACAAATACATTTGTATACATTTTTTTTGTAGTAAACAAACGAGTTTATATGGGTGTTTTCAATCTAAATCAGATTCAGGACAGTAGTGTTTTTACTTTATCTTTTACCTCTTAGATTGGTATCTGTTTTCTTCATCATCTGTTCTCTTTTCTGTCATGCCTAATCCCAGTTCTCAATGATATCAACATAATTACTCATTGAAAAATCTTATAGTATCAACACTATTAACCATATTGTGACTTTTGGAAGCTTTTTTTTTTTTTTTTTGCTGTTCATATTGTCCTTAGGCATATCACACAGAGAATGTGTTTTCAAATTATTTTTTTACAACCACTTTTAATAATTCTTTTTTGTATAACTCAGCCTACTGGATGGATATAACTTTTGTTTCATTTTACTCTGAAATTTTAGGAATTGCTTTTTAAAACTTTATTGTTTTATAATTATAATTCTGTATCATGTTTTGCTGGGAAAGATTGAAGGCAAGAGAAGGGGACAACAGGATGAGATGGTTGGATGGCATCACCAACTCAATGGAGATGGGTTTGAGTAGACTTCGGGAGTTGGTGATGGACAGGGAGGCCTGGTGTGCTGTGGTCCATGGGGTCGCAAAGAGTCGGACATGACTGAGCGACTGAACTGAATTGAACTGATAATGTTTTCAAACTCTATCAACAGAAGAGGCTGTTTTTAAGGAACACTGATATGCTTGTTGGCTCCATTCTAATTCTCCCTCTCCCTTTAGAAGTAACATTACAAATTTTGATTCATGGTTTTATTTTGTAGATATAGTATTTTATAAACATTTACTTTTTTCTGTAGTGTCAAATGAAAGGTCTGAATTTCATCATTGGAGTCTCAAGAGTTTGGATTCATAAGCAATTTTCCTAGAAGCATAATATGTAAAATGGAACTCTGGTTAAAACCCTCGGTGGCACTTGTAAGTCCTTCAGAGTAGGTTCATGACCCCTCCACGTCCAGATGCCCTGATCATGCAGGAGAATAGCGGATGCTTACATGGGATTAGTTTCTGCATCCAGCATCTTCTAGGGAGAGGGAACTTCAGGCTCCGTCTCTAATCATTTGAACCTAAATGAGTTTCTGGAGGCTGGGTTTCAGGCCTCAAAGTGCTCCTAACCGCTCCCAGGTGATGCTAAGCTGCAGTCAGGATGGAGACATTGTGTCAGGAGGAGTGAAGTTATATTTAGAATCCTAATGGTTATTATTTTCCCAGATTCACTGCTTTTCCTCCTTAGCTCTGGATCTTTCTCAGCTCTACTCTTTGTCACCTGTTCCCCCATTTCTGAAGATAAACTGCCTATTCATATCTTCCATAAGCTCATTCTTTTCTGCTTATATATGTCACTCAAGCATTTTTTTCTTTGATAGCTTGTTTCTATTTTCTTTGTTTTTTTAATTTTTCTTATGAAGTGGAGATGGTGGAGTTGGGTAAGAAACCTTTTAAGTACATGTAGAAATGTAACAGAGGAACTATACTGACTAGGGGAATTTTAGCACTTAACCCTGTGAGAAGTTCCCCTAAGAAGCAGGAAATGGGGCCCTGTACTCTCAGAGGGTTGAATACTAGGGACTGCACCATGAAATTGTCTGTCTCATACCCTGAGATTCCTGTGGAAACTTGAACGAATGTTGTCATATTGTATTGGACTCTTTTAAAAACCTTGTATGGTTTCACAGTTGTAAAGAATTCCTGTGAAGGAGTAAGAACTCTAATCTCAATTGCTTTGTGGAAAGAATATTCACAGATCAAGCTTAGACGTCAAAGATAAAGCATTTTGGGAACAGTTTTTGATCCTCTCCCTGCTTATCCAGAAAGTTTTAATATGGTTAGTTTTCAGTTTGTGAAAGTCACTCAATTGTGTCTGACTCTTTGCGACCCCCATAGACTATACAGTCCATGGAATTCTCCAGGCCAGAATACCAGAGTGGGTAGCCATTCCCTTCTCCAGGAGATCTTCCCGACTCAGGAATCAAACAGGGGTCTCCTCATTGAAGGTGGATTCTTTACCAACTGAGCTATCAGGAGAGCCCCCAGTTTGAAGTTTGATAGTGAATACTTTCTCAGTTGTTTTTTACCTCACTAATTGAGGATTAGGATTAGGAACAGACAGAAGAGTAAAAGCTATAGGTCCTGGACTGGCATTACTCCTTAGTGAGGCTGTTTGCTCAACTGGCATATTAAATTCTGTCTCTCAGCAGAAAAATTGAGACATTTAGGCAGTAATGACCTGCCTTTATTTTGCAGTAGTTTTTTTGCTTGACTTGTTGCATTTATAGTGTTCTTTAAGTAGGTGACATTACTCTTACCGTAATTACAATGATGATAGGACCAAATAGAGAGCTGAGTAACAGACAGCAGTGATTCCCAAAGAGAACCACAGTTTTAGGATACTTTGGGATGGCAGGTGTTACTGCTGGGCTTCTGGTGGAAAGCCTCAGATTTGTAGCCTGCAGCACTGGGCTTCCCTTGATCATATCTGGGCTGGGACTGCCATGTGTAGTTTGACATTCTTGCTTCTCTGTGTAAGCCTCCAGACTTCTATCTCACGAAACTGTATCAATAGTGTGTTTTATAATCTATGACGTGAGGGGCTCTTCTTAAGCTTTTAGCACCTCTAGGGGTGAATGATGGGGCTTTCTGGAAATGTAGCAGTGAGCCTTTGTGTTCTTGAAAAAACTGGTCATCTTACTCTAATATGGTCATCTTACTCTTAGTTCTTCTGCTACATGGTCTTCTGTTCTCTGGAGTAGATGAAATCTCCTGTGACCTTGTGGAAGATAAGGCAGGTGTTACAGCCTGTGAACTTGTGTGTGTAGAGCAAGACAGGAGTGTCTCATCCATTTGAGTGCCTCATCTATTTGACAGATGGGGTCAGCTGTCTGTAAATAATTTGAGCAGGCACTACTTGGTCTGACAGATTGTGGTCCACTGAAGAAGGGATGGCAAGCCACTTCAGTATTCTTGCCTTGAGAACCCCATGAACAGTATGAAAAGGCAAAATGATAGGATACCAAAAGAGAAACTCCCCAGGTTGGTAGGTACCCAGTATGCTACTGGAGATCAGTGGTGAAATAACTCCAGACAGAATGAAGGGATAGAGCCAAAGCAAAAACAATACCCAGTTATGGATGTGACTGGTGATAGAAGCAAGATCCGATGCTGTAAAGAGCAGTATTGCATAGGAACCTGGAATGTCAGGTCCATGAATCAAGGCAAATTGGAAGTGGTCAAACAAGAGATGGCAAGGGTGAACGTCGACATTCTAGGAATCAGCGAACTAAAATGGACTGGAATGGGTGAATTTAACTCAGATAAATAGGCTGTGTTATGTGCATCTGAGCTATGGTGGTGGTGATACCACATTGTGAGGGAGGGGTCCTGCTTTCTCTGCCCCTGTCTGTGCATAGCAGTGACTAGAAGGAAGCTCTGGATACCAATAGCCAAGCAGCTACGATTTGATGCTGGAGACTCACTTTGTCATCATGGATCCAGCTTCAGTCTATCTCCCACATTGTCACCAGAAATTGCCTACCACATTGGTCTAGATGTGTTTTTCTGCTCACAGTTCCTCCCTGACTTCCTGAACTGTAAATTCCTTCCACACTGGACAAGGATGGAAGGCCCTTTAGAACTTGGCCCCGGCCACAAAGAACACCCCCACCCTACCCTGTCCCATATACTCTGTGCTGTTCTGTGGAGGGAGAGACTCTCTGATGGGAGACTTCTGTGGGAGGTGATGATTGAACTTGGCCGTTATTCCTGGGCTTTTGAGGAATGAATAGGAGTTTTCCAGGTGGCGAAAGGAAGAAGGGCTATCCTGACTGTTGAACCAGCACATGCAAAGGTGTAGCTGAATGTTGGGGGTGATGCCAGTAGATCACTGCGGCCAGGCGTGGGGTGTTGGGATGGGGCTGGGTAGTCAGTATATTGAGAAGGTTGCAGCTGTGAGCTGGATCGGAAGGTGCTCCGGGTGCTGGGTTGCAGAGTTGGGGCATGGTTCCTACACACAGTGGGCCCGCCACGCTAGGGCTCTTGAAATCATGCTAAATTTCCCTGCCTACCTTTTCATTAGTGCCTTTTTCTGAGCTGCGATTCACCTCTCTGTTCATCTTCTATTTCTAGTATTTAAAGGGCTGTAAACATCTGACACACTCCTTGCTCAGTTGCTAAGGACGCAGAAGGCTTCCCTTCAATTATTTAGCTTGTCGCGAAACTGGGGCTTTGGAAGGCGACCAGTCTGTCTTTGCGCTCTTTGTGGTAAATCCCTTCTGGGAATGCAGATGCGACATCTTGGAGGGCTTTTCTAGCAAAAGTTTTGCTGTGAAAGCGACCGAGTTATTAAAATAACTTCGTGGGCTAAAACCGTGCAAGCAGAGGGTGGAGGTTAGGAGCAGCTTCCCCGAATGCAGCCTCGGCACTTTCTCTGACTTGCTTCTCTTCCCAGCCCGCCTGGTTTCTGGCTCTGCATCTGCCCCCCTCTCCCTCTGGGCTGGCCATCTCTCCAAATGCAGCATTTATCAGCTCTGAGGAATGCCAGCTGCTGCCTCCCCCCGGGGGTGGTGGATGTCGGTCACGTCGGTCAGAGATGGAAAAGAGATGGGCCGTGGATTGTCCCTTGTGTCGAGCAGCCAGTATTTAGCAAGCCCTTGCTGTGACTTAGCAGGCATGCATGCAGGCTGTGGGGCTAGTGGTAAAGAATCCACCTGCCAATGCAGGAGACACAAGAGACTTTGGGTTCGATCTTGGATTGGAAAGATTCCCCTGGAGAAGGAAATGGCAACCTACTCCAGTATTTTTGCCTGGGAAATCCCATGGACAGAGGAGACTGGTGGCCCCCAGTCCATGGGGTAGCAAAGAGTTGAACATGACTGAACAAGTGAGCATGCATGCATGCCTGCATTCTGTATACAGGACACGAGGCCAGACTCGGTGACAGGAGATGGACTCCAGACTTTTCAGAGCTAAAGAGGCCTCAGGAAGGAGTGGTCATTTCATTGAGTATTTCTCCGTGGGGCACACATGACTCTGTAGGTATGCGAGAAGATTTTAGGTAGCACTTGGGTTTGTTTTTTTTTAAGAATTTTTTTTGGCATGGACCATTTTTAAAGTCTTTATTGACTTTATTACAGTATTGCTTCTGCTGTATGTTTTGGCCAAGAGGCAGGTAGGATCTTAGTTCCCCAACCAGGGATTGAACCTGCACCCCTGTTTTGGAAGGCGAAGTCTTAACCACCTGGCTGCCAAGGGAGTCCTGACATTTTATTTTAGTAGGAATTATTTTTGTGTGTATAAGAGAAAGTATACCTAGCCTATCAATCTTGTGGTTTTGTGGATATTATTGCTTAGAATCAAGCTGAAGCAGTGTTATATTTTTAAAACGTCAGTCATTTTAAAGAAAAATATTAACAGTTAAAGGGAAGTTGCAAAGGGGCATGAGGGAATTTTGGCAGAGGTTACCCCAAATATTCTCTATCTCAATTGCAAAAGCCCTCTGAGGTATCCACTTAAAGCTGATTTTTAAAAAGTAGTACACGTTGTATGTGTTTTATACAAAAATTACAGCAGCTGCAACTGGACGACTTGAAACAATGTCCAGCGCAAATGTGCATTTTTCAAAGGATGAAATTGAGGCCCAGAGAGAGGCGATTCATGGCCCAAGGTCACACAGCACTTTGAAGAAAGTGTAAGTTGCTCAGTTGTGTCTGACTCTTTGTGGCCCCATGGACTGTAGCCCACCAGGCTCCTCTGTCTGTGGAATTTTCCAGGCAAGAATACCAGACTGGGTTGCCATGCCCTTCTCCAGGGTATCTTCCCAATCTAGGGACTGAACCCAGGTCTCCCTGGCATTACAGGCAGATTCTTTACTGTCTGAGCCACCAGAAGCCTATGAGGGAAGAATGGGAATCAAAACCCAGGGCTGATGGCAGTCAGCTCAGAGGCCCCCTTTCTCGCCCCAGATCCACCCTGCCTCCAAGGCCTGTGTTAACAGGAGGCTGGAGTGCAGCAAGGTCGGGAGTGGAGGCTGCCCTGGAGGAGGAATCTGAGGGCTGGGGACGTGGAGCAGGTGTCTGGGCCAGATGCACAACTTTCTGGGTGGGGCTTGAGTTTGAGACCCGGTGGCTGCATTTGCCTGCTTATTTGTCAAGGAGGGCGGGAGTGGTGGATGTGCCTGGGTGTGGCTGGTTACAGCAAAACAGATGGTCCTCAGATGAGCAGGTCGGTGGTGTGGGTTATTAGAGTTGCTTAGGAATAACCACTTCTTGAAGAAGATTCTGAAGACATCCCCATGGCAAGAGTGAAGGTCAAAGAACCTGAGTTTAGATTAACTTGGGAGTTAAAGCGTCATGTAAACATTGTCAGGTCTCAGATGTTATGATTCTCTTGTTGACCTCCTGCGTTCTGAGGTCTGACCCAGCTCGTCCGGTGCCGGTCTTATCTTTTCATTCACAGAGCAGCTGTGTATGCTTAGTCACTCAGTCGTGTCCGACTCTGTGCGACCCGCCAGGACTGTAACCCGCCAGGCTCCTCTGTCCCTGGGATTCTCCAGGCAAGAACACTGGAGTGGGTTGTCATTGCCTCCTCCAATGATGAAAGTGGAAAGTGAAAGTGAAGTCGCTCAGTCGTGTCCGACTCTGTGCGACCCCATAGACTGTAACCCGCCTGTCCCTGGGATTCTCCAGGCAAGAATACTGGAGTGGGTTGACATTTCTTCCTCTAGGGGATCTTCCTGACCTAGGGATTGAACCTGCGGCTCTCGTGTCTCTTACATTGCAAGCAGATTCTTTACCCTCTGAGCCATCAGGCTTAGGGTAGTTCATCAGGGCAACTGTGGGGTGTCATGGCCAGAATTTGAAGAAATTTGGCTTTTTTTGCTGCCCTTTAGGGCACTGTCTGTTGGTTATGCGATTCTATTCCAGGTAGAATGATTGGTCTCTCCTTCCCTCCTTTCCTCTCTAAAGTAGTTCACGGTCTATCAGCCGGAGTGGCAAGGACTATAATGGGTACTGCGTCATCATAGTAATGTTAGCTCATGTTTGTGAGAGTGTGTCAGGCGCCTGGCGCTGTGTTAAGCTTTTACTTATATGATTCCATTTACTTCTCACAACAACAGTGAGAGTTGGGCATGTTTATTTAAGATCCCATCTTCCAGGTGTGCGTCCCCTTGAGCTCGCCAAAAGACCACCTGCTTGAGGTGGTGAGCTCCGTGTCTTCTGTCTGGAGACATGACTGCCCCGCTAAAACAGAGGAACACGAGATGGGGTGTAGACAAACAGGAACCTGTCACTGTTCCCTAACCGGTGCAGTCTAGGGAGCTGGTTTTAGAGACCGACATTTTCAAAGGTGCTTTGCAACGATTTTGCTTCTTATCAGCATCATCAGGGCCATTTTCTGGGGCCCAGATGGAGCCTGTCGGGTTTCAGGAGGAAGCCAGGCAGACGCTGATCCAGGCCTGCCGGCTCCCTGGGTTATTCATCACCAGAGAGAGGCCGTTTCGGGGAACGCTGCTCAGAAGCCAGGAGCAAAAGCGTGTGTCTATTCCTGGACGCGGAAACCACTCAGTTCAGCAAGCGGGGCTGTGTCCCTGCTGCGTCAGGCGCTGGGCAGGGCCCTGGAGACACAGAGGTGGGTGAGTGCACACACCGCCCTTGAGGTTCAGGGCGCGACAGTCAAGGTTTAGGTGGACCGAATCCTGATGGGTGGATGCGGCTTCCCAGCCCATGATCTTGGGCGGGTTACTTCACTTCTCTGGGTCACAGTTTCCCCTTCTCTGAAATGAGGCGTACAGTGGGGAGAATGAGAGCATCTCTTTCAAAGAATTACGGTGATCGCTGAGCATGTAGCAGGAGCCTGCTCTTGGGAGCTGCTCCTCTCTCTGTCTCTCCAGAATGTTCTGCGCTGTAGAAGCAGGGTGGGGGACCCTCACCATCTCACGCACCTTTTAACCTCCAGAGCTTGGCATACAGCATACTTTGTGGTGTGTTTATTGAAAGAATGAATGTGATTATGGCCTTGGAGAGTTTGGCATTTAGGCGAGTGGAGACCTGGGAAGATGGAGTGTGTTCGGGACAAGCAGAGTTCTGAATGGAGGGGGCAGAGGTGCAGGGGTTGGGAGACCCGAGGCCTGGGCGGAGGGTGAGGAGAGCGGCCTGGCTGGAGAACAGGTTTCTGTAGGGAGAGCTGGGAGTGGAGTGGGAGAGATCAGCTGGGCCGCACTGCAGCTCTTGGCCACCAGCTGGATACTCTCTGAGGTTCTGAGTCGGTCTTTTGAGCTTAAGGAGGAGATGTTTGGGCTTCCCAGGTGACTCAGTGGTAAAGAATCCACCTGTCAATGTAGGAGATGAGCAGGTCAGAGTCTTGGGTCCCAAAGATCTCCTGGGGAAGAGACAGGCTTCCCACTTGAGTATTCTTGCCTAGAGGATTCCATGGACTAAGGAGCCTGACAGGTTATAGCTCAGGGGTTCACAAAGAATCGACAGGACTGAGCAACTGACACACACAGATAAGAGATGTTTGGACTCCCCAGGGGGCTCAGTGGTAAAGAATCCACCTGTCAATGTGGGAGATGTGGGTTCGATCCCTAGGTTGGAAAGATCCCCTGGAGCAGCAAATGGCAACACACTCCAGTATTCTTGCCTGGGAAATCCCATGGATAGAGGAGCCTGGCGGGCAACAGTCCATGGGGTCAGACATGATTTAGTGGCTGAACAGCAACAACAAGAGCTGTGTATCCTCATCTTCTCCAGGCCTGGTGGCAAATGGTGGCCTGCTCTGTGCTGGTTGGGAGCTGAGAGGCACAGCCCCGCCCCGTTCCCCGAGTTTACAGCCTGGTCAGGAGAAAAAGACCCCACAGGTAGAACGAGAACTTGATATCATTTGGACTTTGTGAGCAGATATATAAATATTGAATTTTAAGTTAGGTGATTTTTTTTTCCATATTATTTTAATTTGGAGCAGAGATGAAATGAACTTTCCTTCCATCCTGAGCACAAACAGGGCTTTGCAGTCAGTTCTGGTTTCAGATCCTGGACTCAGCGTTTCTTACCTGGGTGGCCTTGGGCCATGTCACAATTTTCATGGAAACGCTCTTCTCCTGTCTGTAAAGTGTGAGAGTCATTCTGTGAACAGAAGACTTGAGGGTCCAGTGGGATGGCCCCACAGAGCCAGGCCTGGACGTGCCCATTCACTGCTGGTCCTTTCCTTCTGGGAAGAAAAGCTGCAAAGACACCATGTGTTGGGGAGAGGATGGGATTGTAAATTAATTTTGTTTTCTTTTCTGAACCCTTCAATTTTTTTTTCTTCGATTAGCATGATTTTGCTTTTATAATTAAGAATATGACTTACAAAGAAAAGCCACAAGCAATCTGCTCAGTTGGGCCTTTGCCTCTGCAGACTGGCCCTGTGCCCAGTGGTGGCAGGTGTGGGACTCAGGAGGCCCCGTGCCCATGGTGCCGCTCCAAAGCTTTGAAACTTCCCAGGCAGCTAGAGAAAGGAAGACACTTGGTTGGACCCTGGTACCTTTGCAAACCTTCCCTAGTGGCTCACTGGTAAAGAATTTGCCGGCAGTGCAGGAGACCGGGGTTTGAACCCTGGGTCAGGAAGATCTCCTGGAGGAGGAAATGGAAACCCATTCCAGTATTCATGCCTGGAAAATCCCATGGATGGAGGAGCTTCGGGGGCTGCAGTCCATGGTGTTGCAAAGAGCTGGGCATGACTGAGTGAATGATCATACACGCATCTTTGCAAAACCGTGTGTTCACACACCTTTCCTGCAGTCCAGGAGCTGAAGCTTGAAAACCCTCATTTGCTCAGGAAGAAACAAATGCAAAGTGGCACCAGTTTTCTGCTCCAGAAACATCTGCTGGGCGTGAGCCAGCGCTGGGGACAGTAAGTCAGTCGGCTGCATGGAGTATCTTATCAGGAAACACACCAACCTGGATACCCTGTGGCCATCATATCATCGCACTCCACTCCAGCCTGCATTCAACTTGGAATATGCCATAGAGTTCAGTTAGCATGTACGTGTTACCCAACCCACAGCAGTTCCAGAAAGCTGTTCTGCCATGAAAATCCTGCCTGACCTGTCTTGCTGTTCTCTGAGCTCCTCCTCTGCCCACATGCACTGTGGTCAATCCTGGAGCGCAGAGCTGACCTGACCAGGTCCTAGCACCTAAGGAATGGATGTTCAGAGGAGGTCAGCTCTGCGAGGGCAGGGATTTCTGTCTGTTTCATGGTCTCAGTGCTGAGAACCTTGTCCTTCAGAGTAGAGACTCAATAATCCTTTGTCGACCAGATGAATAATTACGTGGGAACAAGCAGTAGCTGACGCCAGCCTGGCATGGCCAGAGCGGCCCTGTCAGAAGGAAGCACAGGAGCTGTGGGTGCCCTGAAGCAGATTATGGAAGCTTCTAGGGGAGGAGACTTGTGAGCTCAGGGGAAGATAGTGTCCAGACCGAGACAGGACCCCTTGTCAGAGGGAGGCACAGAGGCAGAAGCCACGCCTGGTGGGACCTAGGAGCTTTGGGGTGAACTGCGTGGAAAGGTGGGCATTTGGAGAGCTGACCACGTGGCATCAGAGGAAGTGGAGGCAGGAGGTAGAGTCTTGACCATTGGGGTTAGGCTGAACCCCAAACCTGGAGGACCCTGTGAAGCCATCTAGGCAGAGGGATGACGTGATGGGAACCTGGAGGATGGTTGGGACCCCCAGAGCCTGGGGAACAGATGATGAAAATCCTGCCTGACCTGTCTTGCTGTTCTCTGAGCTCCTCCTCTGCCCACATGCACTCTGGTCAATCCTGGAGCGCAGAGCTGACCTGACCAGGTCCTAGCACCTAAGGAGTGGATGTTCAGAGGCGGTCAGCTCTGCGAGGGCAGGGATTTCTGTCTGTTTCATGGTCTCAGTGCTGAGAACCTTGTCCTTCAGAGTAGAGACTCAATAATCCTTTGTCGACCAGATGAATAATTACGTGGGAACAAGCAGTAGCTGACGCCAGCCTGGCATGGCCAGAGCGGCCCTGTCAGAAGGAAGCACAGGAGCTGTGGGTGCCCTGAAGCAGATTATGGAAGCTTCTAGGGGAGGAGACTTGTGAGCTCAGGGGAAGATAGTGTCCAGACCGAGACAGGACCCCTTGTCAGAGGGAGGCACAGAGGCAGAAGCCACGCCTGGTGGGACCTAGGAGCTTTGGGGTGAACTGCGTGGAAAGGTGGGCATTTGGAGAGCTGACCACGTGGCATCAGAGGAAGTGGAGGCAGGAGGCAGAGTCTTGACCATTGGGGTTAGGCTGAGCCCCAAACCTGGAGGACCCTGTGAAGCCATCTAGGCAGAGGGATGACGTGATGGGAACCTGGAGGATGGTTGGGGCCCCCAGAGCCTGGGGAACAGACTAGACCCTCATGCAGAGACCAGCCTTGCACAGCTCTCCGTTCACTGTGGCGTTGCCCACACGTCCTTTCACGTTTTTGTAACTGGCTCAAATCTGTTCTCTGTGGACAGCCAATCTGTATTTCTTTGTGACTCACTGATGTGTACTTTAACTCTAAATTAGACCCCTTCAGTGAATGAGTTTTGAGAGTTGATCCGTGCAGAATCCCGACAACATTATTTAAGTAAAGTGTCATTTTTCTCACATCACTTCTAGCTTACGTTGGGAAGAGCTCAGATCAGGGTCTAATCCTGCTCCCGTGATGTGCTGGCTGTGTGACCTGGGTTGGGGGGTGGGGGCATTGCTGACCTTTCTGCGGTTCAGTGTCCTGAGCTGTGAGATACAGGAGGTGTCAGGTGAGATGACAGTTATAAGGGATAATGCGTGGAGCATGTCCACCATAAGCCCCGCCCATCAGAGATGATACATCTGATCCGATGGAGTCAGTGTTGCCTGTATTGATCAGACTTTTCTAATTAAGGTTGGCTTCAGGGAAGAGGTTACCCAGTAATTGAAGGTCATTTCCTTCACATGTACTGGACGGCCATGTGCACAGAGGGCAACGGGGTCTAGTGGGCAGGGCCAGGCTTTGGCATGAATCAGTCCCATGTTTGAATCCCTGTGCTGCCACGTATGAGCCGTGTGATGTCTCTGGGCCTGAGTTTCTAGTTTCTTAGCCTGGGAACTGGGCATAGTGATAATTTCCATCACGTGAGTGCTGAGGCAGAGGTAAGAAGTCCAAAGCTGAGAACTGGATGGGAGTCTTCTGATTCCGGGTCTTGTGACCTCCACCTTATTTATCTGAACTGGGTTTTCGAGATTACAATTGTGTGTCATTTAGATGTTCCATTTATGCTAATGCTTAAAAGCCAAGAATGACTGCTTATAACAGTCAGCGCACAGATTTGTTAGTTAAGTTTTTACAAGTTACAAGGTGCCAAATGTGTGCCTAAGTTGAGCTTGTCCAAGCTCCCTCCCTACGTGAATTCTAGGTGATCTGGGAGGAAGCATACTTCCTGCCTCGGGGCAGCCTGTGTCTTTCAGGTGGGGTCAAGTGGGGCTTCCCTGGTGGCTCAGCTGGTAAAGAATCCACCTGCAATGTAGGAGACCTGGGTTCGATCCCTGGGTTGGGAAGATCCCCTGGAGAAGGGAAAGGGTACCCACTCCAGTATCCTGGACTGGAGAATTATGTGGACTGTATAGTCCATGGGGTCACAAAGAGCTGGACACAGCTGAGTGAATTTCACTTTCACTTTTTCACTTTCAGTGCGAGAAGACCCTGGAGAAGCCTCCACTTCTGTGGATGTCCAGAGCAGAGCCTCTACCCTGGCATCCAAAGTGCATGTTGGAATCTCCTTGAAAGCTTAGAAAAATGCTCATGTCTGTGCCCTACCCAGTCAGTCAGTCAGTTCAGTCGCTCAGTTGTGTCCAACTCTTTGCAACCCCATGGACTCCAGCACACCAGGCTTCGCTGTCCATCACCAACTCCCCGAGCTTGTTCAAACTCATGTCCATTGTGTCAGTGATGCCATCCAACCATCTCATCCTCTGATGTCTCCTTCTCCTGCCTTCAATCTTCGCCAGCATCAGGGTCTTTTCCAAGATCAGTTCAATCAGATTCTTTCTGGTGAGGCCCAGGGATGGGTATTTTTGAGTCCTGGGAGATTCTGATGTGCCAGGGGCTCTGTGTGGGAACCACTGGGGCATGAGTTCCAACTCTTTGCAACCCCATGGACTCCAGCACACCAGGCTTCGCTGTCCATCACCAACTCCCCGAGCTTGTTCAAACTCATGTCCATTGTGTCAGTGATGCCATCCAACCATCTCATCCTCTGATGTCTCCTTCTCCTGCCTTCAATCTTCGCCAGCATCAGGGTCTTTTCCAAGATCAGTTCAATCAGATTCTTTCTGGTGAGGCCCAGGGATGGGTATTTTTGAGTCCTGGGAGATTCTGATGTGCCAGGGGCTCTGTGTGGGAACCACTGGGGCATGAGGGCTGTGGGGGGTCCAGCACAGGGACAAAACATGAGGTTCAGAGTCAAACTGCCTGGTGCCTCCTCTCTCCAGCTATATGACTTTGGGCAGGTCCCTCCACCTCTCTGTCCCTCAAGTTCCTCATCAGTCAAATGAGGAAAACACCATTTGCAGGGGTGAGAGTGGAAGGAGATTCTGCATGGGAAGAGCCTGGCTTACCGCCTGGGATGGAGCGGCCACTCGTGCTGTCGTGGCTGCTTTTATGATTGTTAACAGTCGTGCCAGGCCAGTGGGATGCACAGATACACCTGTGTCTTCTGGACAGTAACTGTTGTCTTAATTGTATTTTCTCGTGGTTCATGGCTAATGTGTAGAAATGCAATTAATTGTTGAATACTGATCCTGTATCCTGCCACCTTGCTGAGCTTATGTGTTAGTTCCAAGAGTTTCGTGGGGAGGTTTTTTGTAGATTCCTTAGGATTTTCTATATAGCAGTTCATGTCATTTGCAAGTAGGGGTAGTTTAAATTTTTCTTTTCTAATATGGATTCCTTTTCTTTCTTTCTTCTGGCCTTATTGCCCTGGATAAATCTCTAGTGCAGTGTTAAATAGAAGTGATGAGAATAGACATCCTTGACTTGTCCTTGAATTTAGAGGCAAAGCTTTTAGTCTTTCACCATTAGTGTAATTTAGACTGTGGGTTTTGGGTATGGTGGATGCTTTTTATTTGGTTGAGGAAGTTCCCTTCTGTTCTCGGGTTGTTGAGTGTTTTAATCATGACAGGGTGATAGATTGTGCCACATGCCTTTTATGCATTGAGATGGTCATGAGGATTTTGTTATTTATTCTATTAATATAGTTATTAAATGGATTCATTTGGATGTTACACCAACTTTGCTTTCTTGAGATTAATCTCACTTAGTCATGGTATATAGTTCTTATATGTTGTTGGATTTATTTTTCTAATATTTTGTTGAAAAATTTTGCATCTATATTTACGAGGGATATTAGTTTGCTGTAATGTTTTCTTGTGGGGCTTCCCTGGTGGCTCAGACGGTAATTTGCTCACAATGTGGGAGACCCACGTTTGATCCCTGGGTCAGGAAGATCCCCTGGAGAAGGGAATGGCTTGTTTTCTTGTAATGTTTTTGCCTGGTTTTGGTATCAGGATAATGCTGTCCTCATATAATGAATTGGGAACTGTTCATTCCTCTTCTGCTTTTTGAAGAGTTTAGTATTGGAGCCGGAAATGCAACCCACTCCACTGTTCTTGCCTGGAAAATCCCATGGACAGAGGAGGCTGGCGGCCACAGTCCATCGGATCACAAAGAGTCATGCATGACTGAGCACGCACGCAAAGGATTGATTCTTTTTTAGGGCTGGGTAGAATTCTCCCGTGAAGCCATCTAGGCCTGGGCTTGCTTGGTATCTGGGTGTAAAGGATGTCTAATGTATAATAGTTTTCATCTTCATCACGGCATTACAGTCTCCCCTGAACTGGAAAGGAGTGGCTAACATGGCTTCTTTGTTGTTGCTTAGTCGCTCAGTCGCGTCCGGCTCTGCGACTCCGTGGACTGTAGCCTGCCAGACTTCTCTGTCCAGAGCTTTAAAGGATAAATTTGCATCACATTTTCACCCTTTAGCACTTCCCTGATAGCTCAGATGATAAAGAATCTGCCTGTAATGCAAGAGACCTGTGTTTGTTTCTGGGTTGGAAAGATCCCCTGGGGAAAGGAATGGCTACCCACTGCAGTATTCTTGCCTGGAGAATCTCACGGCAGGCTACAGTCCATGGGGTCACAAAGAGTTGGACGCAGCTCAGTGACTGAGCACGCACGCGTGCTTTATAAAAATGCATAGGCAGAAGTAGTGGATCTTTTGCCCCAATCAGACCTCTGCTGGCATCATGATAAAGCTCCTTCTTCTCGAGCCTGTCTACCCACGCCAGCCTCTGAGCTTGGGTCAGCATCTCCCCTGTGATCTAATGGGTGTGTGAAGTGATGCTGTGGTCCCGTGTTCCAGGTGAGGAGATTGCGTGGAAGGGAAGGTACTGGCCCAGATCCATGAGTTAGTAAGTAGCCAGGGAGCAGGCTAGCTTGGCCCCACATCTGCAGGCTTTCTATTGTCCTCTTATGACTGGAAAGAGTCACTGTGAGAGTATCCTTTTTCTTCTCCATTTTAATAAAAAATAATAAATAATGCTTGCTGTTCCAGAGCAGCAAGAGTTAGAATATTCTGGAGGGCATGTTAAAACTCACATTGCTGGGTCCACCCCTAGTTTCTGATTCGGTAGATCTGAGTTGGGGTCGAAGGCTTTTTATTCCTAACAGGCTTCCAGTTTAAGCTGCTCCTGGTCCAAGGACCACGCTTTGAGAACTACTTTTCTAGGGGAGGCATCCTAAGTTAATATTAAAAATTATCCTTCAGCCATAGGTGAAACTGTAAGAGGCTAAGTGGGACCTGGGGTGAATACAGCAGGCCTGACTCTTGTCTTTGTTTTGGAGTATGAGGGGGCTGACCCCTGAGGGGCCCTGGTCATTCTGATCAGCCTGAGTTCAGAGAGGGCCCCAGAAGGAGTCTGTGGCAGCTGAGCCTCGAGCTCAGCTCGAGGATGGCAAAAGGGGGTCTCCCGCTTCCAGATCCAAATTCAGACGGGAGGCCACAAAGCCCCTAAGTCTGTTCAGAAAGCTTTCAGAACATATCCAAAGGCAAATAGAAACAGAATATAAAGACTTAACATTTTCTGCAAACTCCACTAGGTGTCAGGGTGCTGTACAAAATGCCTTACATGTGTTAATTCATCTAATCCCTTCAGGTGAGAGCTATCTGTACAAATGGGCCACTAAGGCTCAGAGAGGTTAAATAACTTGCCCACAGTCCACCCATCCAAACACGGCCAGAATGTGTGCTGAACCTGAGTCTCCCAGAGCCCCTAGAAGTCATCAGGGTAGTTTTTATGTTGATAGTGTGGTCTCAGACAGGAGGCCATACGTGCACATATGTGTGTGCACACAAACACACGTGCGCGCGCACACACACACACAGTGCTGGACAGAGGGAACCAGGATCCCAGGTTAACCTCTGTCACTTCCCACTGCGCCGTTTAACTTCTCCATCCTCAGTGTCCTCAGTGGACAGTGAGACTGAGTTATTATCTCCAGGGTCACTCCCACAGTATCATTTGTCACTTCATAGAAACATTGTGCTGGGAGTATTTAGAAAAATGTGTCTCTTGGTGGTTTAGTCATAGGTTAATTTCAGCCCCTGTAGACTGAATATTGATTGTGGCACATGCCCTGTGCTAGGAGCTTTCCATAATCATCTCCTGGAACCCTCGTGTCAGAGTCCAGAAGCCTTGAACTTGACCCCTACGCCAGCTGCCTTCTAAGTCTGAGGGCAATGACTCTGGATATATTTTAAGAATTTAAGATTAGAATGCAGATAGCATTTTGCTGTGTTAGTTTAAGAAATCCCAATAATATGAAATAAAATCAA
This sequence comes from Aepyceros melampus, assembly GCA_006408695.1. Classification (NCBI taxonomy): domain Eukaryota; kingdom Metazoa; phylum Chordata; class Mammalia; order Artiodactyla; family Bovidae; genus Aepyceros; species Aepyceros melampus. The sequence goes on from SJXQ01010778.1 coordinate 26,287, forward strand.
AGTATACAACTTTTTAGTATCACCAAGTCTACCTGGAACTTTTATTGTGTGACACATCAGTGCAATGCTCTGGCTGAAGTTGCAAAAAAATGTCATGCTGAAAGCTCTAGACTAAGATAAAGCAGAATCTGAGAAACCTCCTGAGAAATCTGTATGCAGGTCAAAAAGCAACAGTTAGAACTAGACATGGAACAACATACTGGTTCCAAATCAGGAAAGGAGTACATCAAGGCTGTATATTGTCACCCTACTTATTTAGCTTATATGCAGAGTATATCATATGAAGTGCCAGGCTGGGTGAAGCACAAGCTGAAATCAAGATTGCCGGGAGAAATATCAATAACTTCAGATATGCAAATGACACCACCCTTATGGCAGAAAGGGAAGAAGATCTAAAGAGCCTCTTGATGAAAGTGAAAGAGGACAGTGAAAAAATTGGCTTAAAACTCAGTATTCAGAAAAGTAAGATCATGGCATCCAGTCCCATCACTTCATGGGAAATAGATGGGAAAACAATGGAAACAGTGAGAGCCTTTATTTTGGGAGGCTCCAAAATCACTGCAGATGGTGACTGCAGCCAGGAAATTAAAAGATGCTTGCTTCTTGGAAGAAAAGCTATGACCAAACTAGACAATATATTAAAAAGTAGAGACTTTACTTTGCCAACAAAGGTCTATCTAATCAAAGCTATGATTTTTCTAGTAGTCATATATGGATGTGAGAGTTGGACTATAAAGAAAGCTGAGTGCTGAAGAATTGATGCTTTTGAACTATGGTGTTGAAGAAGTAACTCAGTATTCAGAAAAGTAAGATCATGGCATCCAGTCCCATCACTTCATGGGAAATAGATGGGAAAACAATGGAAACAGTGAGAGCCTTTATTTTGGGAGGCTCCAAAATCACTGCAGATGGTGACTGCAGCCAGGAAATTAAAAGATGCTTGCTTCTTGGAAGAAAAGCTATGACAAACTAGACAATATATTAAAAAGTAGAGACTTTACTTTGCCAACAAAGGTCTATCTAATCAAAGCTATGATTTTTCTAGTAGTCATATATGGATGTGAGAGTTGGACTATAAAGAAAGCTGAGTGCTGAAGAATTGATGCTTTTGAACTATGGTGTTGAAGAAGACTCTTGAGAGCCCCTTGGATGATAAGGAGATCCAACCAGTCCATCCTAAAGGAAATCAGTCCTGAATATTCATTGGAAGGACTGATGCTGAAGCTGAAATTCCAATACTTTAACCACCTGATGTGAAGAACTGACTCCTTGGAAAAGACCCTGATTCTGGGAATGATTGAAAGCAGGAAGAGATGGGGACGACAGCAGATGAGATGGTTGGATGGCATCACCTATTTGATGGACATGAGTTTGAGCAAGCTCTGGGAGTTGGTGATGGACAGGGAAGGCTGGTGTGCTGCAGTCCGTGGGGATGCAAAGAGTCAGACACAACTGAGCGATTAAACTGAACCATTATGAAAACATAGGACTCCCATGTTGGGCTGGCTAACTTTGCTTGTGCAAGTCTAAATGGGTTCAAGCCCCCTGGAAAGTTTGCAAGGTTTGGCCACAGAACCCACTCCTGGGATGAGAATAATTCTAAATATTCACAGAGTGCCTGCAAAGGGAGGTTCAGTGCAGCTTCTCTCAACAAAGAAGCATCAGCAATAACTCAGGGTCCAAAAATCAGAATGGATACACTCTATGATGTTGCCCGGAGAAGGCAATGGCACCCCTCTCCAGTACTCTTGCCTAGAAAATCCCATGGATAGAGGAGCCTGGTAGGCTGCAGTCCATGAGGTCATGAAGAGTCGGACACTTACTGAGCAACTTCACTTTCACTTTTCACTTTCATGCATTGGAGAAGGAAATGGCAGGCCACTCCAGTGTTCTTGCCTGGAGAATCCTAGGGACGGGGGAGCCTGATGGGCTGCCGTCTCTGGGGTCGCACAGAGTCGGACACGACTGAAGCGACTTAGCAGCAGCAATGCTGTGATTCATGGGGTCACAAAGAGTTGGACACGACTGAGTGACTGAACTGAACTGAACTGAACTGAGCATCATGCAAAATGCCAGGCTGGATGAAGCACAAGCTGGAATCAAGATTGCTGGGAGAAATATCAATAAACTCAGCTATGCAGATGACACCATCCTTATGGCAGAAAGTGAGGAGGAACTAAAGAGACTCTTGATGAAAGTGAAAAAGGAAAATGAAAAAGGTGGCTTAAAACTCAACATTCAAAAGACTAAGATTGTGACATCCAGCCCCATCACTTCCTGGCAAATAGATAGGGGAAACAAGGAAACAGTGAGAATCTTTGTTTTCTTGTGCTCCAAAATCACTTCAGATGGTGAACACTGCCATGAAATTAAGACATTTGCTCATTCAAAGGAAAGCTATGACCAACCTAGACAGCATATTAAAAAGCAGAGACATTACTTTGCCAGTAAAATGGCTGTCTTGTCAAAGTTATGGTTTTTCCAGTAGTCATGTATGGAGAGTTGGACTATAAAGAAGGCTGAGTGTTGAAGGACTGATGTTTTTGAATTGTATTGTTGGAGAAGACTCTTGAGAGTCCTTTGGACTGAAGTGACATCAAACCAATCAATCCTAAAATAAATCAGTCCTGAATATTGGTTGGAAGGACTGATGCTGAAGCTGAAACTCCAATATTTTGGCCACCTAATGGGAGGAGCTGACTCATTAGAAAATACCCTGACGGTGGGAAAGATTGAAGGCAGGAGGAGAAGGGGATGATAGAGAATGAGATAGTTGGATGCCATCACCAAATCAGTGGATATGAGTTTGAGCAAACTCTGGGAGATGGTGAAGGACAAAGAAGCCTGTCATTCTAGTCCATGGGGTCACAATGAGTTGGACATGACTGAGGAAATAAACAACAACAAATGTGTTTGTTTGCTTAGTTACTCAGTCATGTCCAACTGTTAGCAACCCTATTGAACTGTAGCCCACTAGGCTTCTCTCTCCATGGGATTTCCCAGGCAAGAAACTGGAGTCAGTTGTCATTTCCTTCGCCAAGGATTCTTTCCAATCCAGGGATTGAATCCATGTCTCCTGTGTCTCTTTCATTGTATGCAGATACTTTACCTGCTGAGCTATCAAGGGAGCCCATTTATTCTAATTTATAAAGTATTCAATTCAGTATTACAGGAAGAGAGAGTGTTTCCAATTTTTGGCTACTGAAAATAATGTTACTAATGAATATTCTGGAATTTGTATGTAATAATTTCATTTTAGAATTTAACAAGGGGTGGAGTAGCAAGGACATAGTACATTTCTATGCTCTGTTTTAATAATAATAAATATTGTCAAACAGTTTTTCAGTATATTTGTAACAATATAAAAGCCAAGAAACAGTGAATAGATTTCTTGCCCCATATCCTTATCAATATTTTGTATCAACTTCCCCTACCATTTTAGGCCTTTTGGTGGGTATGTAGTACTATCCCTTCTTGTTTTTCAGTTGCTAAGTTGTGTCTGACTCTTTGGGACCCCTGTATTGCAGCATATCAGGGTCCTCTGTCTTCTACTATCTCCCAGAGTTTGCTCAAATTCATGTCCACTGAGGCGGTGATGTTATCTCATCATCTCGCCTTCCGCCACTCTATTCTCCTTTTGCCTTCAATCCTCCCCAGCATCAAGGTTTTTTCCAATAAGTCAGCTTTTCACATCAGGTGGCCAAAGTACTGGAGCTTCAAGTTCAGCAACAGTCCTTCTAGTAAATTTTCAGGGTTGATTTCCTTTAGGATTGATTGGTTTGATCTCCTTGTAATCCAAGGGTCTCTCAAGAGTTTTTCCTCTATTCCTTGGGAGATTTTAATTTTTTTACATGTGGCATGTGGAAATCTTAGTCCTGTGGCCACTAATCAAACTAGTGTCCCCAGCAGTGGAAGCATGGAGTCTTAACCAGTGTATTGCCAGAGAATTACTTTGTATTTCTTTCTTTTTTTTTTTTCTTTCTGATGACTGCTACAGCAGCAAAACTCTTTCCACTGATCATTAGCCATTAAATGTATCTTTCTTAGTGACATGTTTATAAGAGGGCAGATGTCTATTTTTAATTGGAATGTTTGCCTTTTAAAAATTGATATTTCTTTACAAATTTCTGGATGTAATTACTATATCAGAAATATATATTGCAAATATATTTTCTAAATCCTGGTCCATGGCATGTCTTTTTTGCTCTGTTGTTTCATTTGTACTTTTTTAAGTGGTATTTTCTATCATTTTCCTTCTCAACATTTCTTACATAGAGTTTTTTTCTTTTCTATTTTTCACAATGAATAATTAAACTATTGTTTTTCAGAAGATTTCCTACTTTCAGTTCATTTCAGTCACTCAGTCATGTCTGATTCTTTGCGACCCCATGAACTGCAGCATGCCAGGCCTCCCTGTCCATCACCAACTCCTGGAGTTCACTCAGACTCACGTCCATAGAGTCCATGATGCCATCCAGCCACCTCATCCTCGGTCGTCCCCTTCTCCTCCTTTTCCAATGAGTCAACTATTCGCATGAGGTGGCCAAATTACTGGAGCTTCAGTTTTAGCAGCATTCCTTCCAAAGAAATCCCAGGGTTGATCTCCTTCAGAATGGACTGGTTGGATCTCCTTGCACTCCAAGGGACTCTCAAGAGTCTTCTCCAACACCACAGTTCAAAAGCATCAATTCTTCGGCTCTAGCCTTCTTCACAGTCCAACTCTCACATCCATACATGACCACAGGAAAAACCATAGCCTTGACTAGATGGACCTTAGCACATGCCTTTAAGAACACATACTCTCTTAGCATATTTTAAGTTGCATTCCACAAACTTTATTATGACATGTTGTCATTATCATTCAATTCACTTTTTTTTTTCTAACTTCTACTGAGATTTCTTCCATGACTCATGGGTTATTTACATGTGTTTTGCTTAGTTTTCAAATAATAGGAGGCTTTCTTGATAGTTTACTGTATTTTTTCCTGCTTAATGTCTCTGTGATTTAAGATTTAAGAACAAACTGAATTATTTCAGTCTTTTGAGGTGTTTTGAACTTTAATGGCTACCTCATGATCAATTTTGCTAAATGTTCCATATTTAAAAAATTATTAGATATTTTCAACTAGCTCAGATTTATTAATTTGCTTATATATTGTGCATCTGTGCTGATTTTTATCTATTTTTTTCAGTTATGAAAAAGTTTTGAAAAAAATTTCCTCTGTATGTAGATTTGTCTATTTCTCACATTGTTTTACCAACTTTGGCTTTATAGATTTTTGAAACTGTACTAATGAGCATGTAGAAATATAGAAGCTTCATATCTTCCTAGTATAGTTATAAATTTATAATTTTTAAATATCCTGTGTTGTCTTCCAAATATCTTTGACTTAAAAATCTACTTATCTGAAATAAGTAGAAAAAGAAATACTTACCATTTTTCTGTATATTGTCACCCTGATTATTTAGCCCACATGCATAGTACATCATGTGAAATGCTGAGTTGAATGAAGCACAAGCTGGAATCAAGATTACTGGGAGAAATATCAATAACTTCAGATATGCAGATTACACCACCTTTAAGGCAGAAAGTGAAGAGGAACTAAAGAGCCTCTTGATGAAAGAGGAAGAGGAAAGTTAAAAAAAAAAAACTGGCTTAAAACTCAACATTCAAAAAACTAAGATTGGGAGAATAAGATGGCAGAGGGATAGGTGGATGTGGAATACATCTCTCTGCATCAGGAATATACCTTCAGACACAGAAATGCATGCAGAACACCAGCTGAAAGCAGACAGGAGTCCCTGACCAGTGGAAAAGAATATACAGAGCCATGCAAAACCTCACAGGATGAAGGAACTATGGGGAAAAAAACAGAGTGTTACCAGGACTGGACCTGCCCTCATTGGGTAGAGAAACTGATGCAGTGGTCCTATCCCCACAGCGGGGCAATTGTCTGAGTCAGAGGAGAAATGTGTAAGGCTGAGAGTGAAACAGCTGATCTGTGGCAATCTAAATGGAAGGAGAATCAGACAGTCCTTGTTGCAGCCCTATGTACCCTGGACAGGGACACAGGTCCCTAGAAGGCACAGTGGCTGGGAGCTGGAGTTTGGGATTGTAGAGTAATTTCAGGGCAAGGGCTGCTGTTGACTGTGGAGAGATGGACAGAGGGGATGTGAGGGAGGAGACTGCGGTGGGAAATGCCTGTGGAGGAAAGCCAGGCAGCCATGGAAGCAAGGTGATACTGCTGAGTCATGTATAGGGAGTGGAGCCATCATCATAGCCTTTCTCTCCCCCACACACCAGCATCAGCAACTGAACAATAGAGAGGCTGGCCCATCAAGTCCCTGACACACTGAGCCATACCACCCACGCAGGGTGACCCTTTAAGTGACTGATGCACCAATCTACAGAGTAGGAGCCTAGCCAGGGTGCCCCTTTAAGTGCCTGACACACCGATCTACAGAGTAGGACCCCATCCAGGGTGACCCTTTGAGTGACTAGCATGCCAATCTAGAGAGTAGGACCCCAGTCAGGGGAGCCTGTCTATGTGCCTGACATACCAAACAACAGATAAGGACCCCAGGCAATGGAGCCCTTTAAGTGCCTGTACCAGCAGAGCTATGGAGAAAGACTAGCCAAAGAGGCCATCTGATGGCCAGCTACCAGGTACTCAAAAAAATACTGATAGTGCCATAAGTCCTATGGCTGAGGCAGTCCATACCCATGCACACTTGGCACCACCAGAGTCCCTGCAACACAAGCAGCTACACCACCTTTATGCTCAATCCTCACTGGGGCAGAGCTGCCAAAGGCAAAAAAAAAAAAAAAAAGTCTTGTATCTATGTGTGCGGGGTCGCTTCAGTCATATTCAACCCTTTGCTAGCCTGTGGACGGTGGCCTGCCAGGTTTCTCTGTTAGGGGGTTCTCTAGGGAAGAATACTGGAGTATATTGGGCAATACTGGTTGCCATACCATTCTAGAGCACTATATTTCCTGCTTTCCTAGCCACCAACTCCCCTGAGTACCTAGTGCTGCCAGAACCCCTGCAACTCAAACAGCTACACCACCTCCATACCTGGCCTTCCCTAAGGCAGACCAAGTCCTCCCAGGCAGCCTCAGGAGCAAACCCCAGTGGGCGACCCACATGATGAGGTGGAAATAAAACCACAATTGAAGCCCAGGGGCACTATGGCTAAGGAAGAAGACCCAAAACTTTCCCGCCAGATATACAAGCTGCAGATTAAATCCACACAGTCAACTAGGCAGATTCTGTGTCTGCAAAATATATAAAAGGACATTGAAAGCTCCCACAAAAGAAAACACAATAGTTCTGATAGCTGTGGACATTAGAGGCAAGAACATACAGGAGTAAGACCAGATTAGAATATGAGCTGCCTCCACAGCAGGTCCAGAGACCAGCACAGTGTTGGAGGGCATCCTAGGGAGGTATGGTGGACTATGACTCCCAGGGAGGGAAAGGACCCTGACAGCAGTGACTCAAGATAAACATTTATTATTCTTATGTTTTAATTTGTTCTGTGGTTTCTTTTGTATTTTTTCATTAAAAAATTTTTTTCCTTCCCCCACCCCATTGTAGTTGTCACTTCTATTGGCACTATGAAATCTAATTAAGCTTTTGAGTTTCTTTTTTTAAATCACCATTTGTATTGTTATAAACTTGTGCCCTACATTGGGCTTTTGCAGTTCTGTGGAGTTTTCCTTTTTTTATTTTCTCTTTAAAAATTTTTAAACCTATTATTATTATTTCTACATTTATTCATTTATTTGATTTTCCTGCTGTTCTTTTCCCTTGCAGTTAATCTCTAATGTACATAAATCTTCTTTATCTACCTCTGTTTAACTTTGCATTTCTATTTTTGCTTTCTTTTCTTTCTTTCCTTTCCTCTCAACTTATTTGTTAGCTTTGTTTTCATTACTTTATTCCCCACTTGGCATCTTACTTTAGTTTTGTTTTCCAGTTTGTGCTTTAGTTAGTCTTGTTCTTAACTGATAGATGTTATTTTTGGTTTCCTTTGCTCACCAGATCAGTCCACTGTACTTTATTTTTGTTGGACTGTTTTGATTTTGCTTATGGATGTCTATGTATACGGGTATATTCATTATTTTAATTATTATTTGCCTAATTTTGTAACTGTCATTTGTCTGGAGTTCATCTTTGGTATCTCGTTTTTGGGTATGTGTTTAATCTCACTTAGTGCCATAACAAACCACCTGTGGAATGTTCATTCCTAACCAGAGTTCAAGCCCTGAGCCTTTGGAGAGAGAGCACTGACTCCAAGACCCTAGACTACCAGAGAACTAACCCTAGGGAGTATCAAACAGTGAGAGCTCCCAAAAGGAAACCACTTGAGTACAAGACTCATCGTCACCCAACCACCAGTAGCAGCCTGTGCAGGATGCTGCATCCAGGTGAGGTGAAGTCGCTCAGTTGTGTCCGACTCTTTGTGACCCCGTGGACTGTAACCTACTAGGCTTCTCCATCCATGGGATTCTCCAGGCAAGAATACTGGAGTGGATTGCCATTTCCTTCTCCAGGGGATGCTGCATCCAAACAACATACAAAACAAAAATACAAACCCAATCATCAACAGACAGGATTACCACCTCACTCAGCCTTGCCCATTAGAGGAAAAATAAAACAAAACTTAGCAAAAATCTCACCCTATATGAAGCTTACACAAACCAGTGGCCCAAACATAGGAGGGCAGAAAACAAAAGGAATAAATAATTCAACCTTGAAGCCTGGGAAAAGGAGGCCTCAAACACAATAAGTTAAAAAAAAAAAAAAAAAAAAACGAAAAGACAGAGAAATACTACACAAATGAAGGAACAATCTAGAGACACAAAAGTCCACATAAATGAAGTGGAAATAGGCAAACTACCTGAAAAAGAATTCAGAATGATCAGTAAAGATCAAAAACCTTGAAATCAAAATGGAAGAATCAATTACAAATAGGAGAATTAAAGAATAAACATACGGAGACAATATAATTACTGAAATTAAAAATAGTCTAGAATGAATCAATAGCAGAATATCTGAAGCAGAAGAACGAATCAGTGAGCTGGAAGATAACATGGTGGAAATAACTTTTGAAGAGCAGAATAAAGTAAAAAGAATGAAAGAACTGAGGATAGTCTCAGAGACCTCTGGGACAGTATCAAACACCACAACCTTTGAAGTATAGGGGTCCCAGAAGAAAATGGGAAAAAGAAAGGGTATGAGAAACATTTTGAAGAGATTATAGTTGAAAATTTCCCCAACATGGAAAAGGAAATAGTCAATCAAGTTCAAGAGGTGCAAAGAGTCCCATACAGGATAAACCCAAGGAGAAACACACCTATATACATTCTAGTCAAAAATAACAAGGACTAAACTCAAAGAAAGAATATTAAAAGCAGCAAGGGAAAAGCAACAAGCAATATACAAGGGAAACCCCATACATTTAACAACTGATCTTTCAGCAGAAACTCTTCAGGCCAGAAGGGAATGGCAAGATATATCTAAAGTACTGAAAGAGAAAAATCTACAACCAAGATTACTCTACCTGGCAAGGATCTCATTCAAAATTGATGGAGAAATCAAAAGCTTTTCAGACAAGCAAAAGTTAAGAGAATTTGGCACCACCAAGCCAGCTTTGTAACAAATGTTAAAGGGATTTATATAGCCAGGAAATACAAGAGAAGGAAAAAGATCTACAAAATCAAACCTTAAACAGTTAAGAAAATGGCAATAGGAACATATATATCAATAATTGCTTTAAATGTTAACGGATTAAATGCTGAAACCAAAAGACACAGACTGGCTGAATGGATATAAAAACAAGACTCATATATATGCTGTCTACAAGAAACCCACTTCAGACCTAAAGACACTTGGGCACTTTAGAAGATGGAAAAAATATATTCTATACAAATGGAAAGTAAATGAAATGAATCCTGGAGTAACAATCCTCATATCAGACAAAATAGACCTTGAAGAATATTACAAGAGACAAGGAAGGACACTACATAATGATCAAAGGATCAATCCAAGAGGAAGACATGACAGTTGTAATCATCTATGCACCCAACATAGCATCCAACCTCAATATATAAGACAAACACTAACAGACATAAAAGGAGAATTTGACAGTAATACAATATAGTAGAAGACTTTAACACCCCACTCACACCAATGGACAGGCCATCAAAGCAGAAAATTAATAAAGAAACACAAGTCTTAAAGGATACATTAGGTGAGATGAGTCTCATTTATATCTTCAGGACATTCCATCCAATGCAGAAGAACACACCTTCTTCTCAAGTGCCCATGGAACATTCTCCAGGATAGACCACATCTTGTGTCAGAAATCAAACCTCAGTAAGTTGAATAAAACTGAAATCGTTATCAAGCATCTTTTCTGACCACAATGCTATGAGACTAGATATGAATTACAAGAAAAATATACTGTAAAAAATACAAAAACATGGAGGTTAAACAATACATTTCTAAAAAATCAATGGGTTACTGAAGAAATCAACAGGGAAATGAAAAAAAAATTGCTAGAAACAAATGACAATGAAAACACAGCAACTCAAAACCTCTCAGTTCAGTTCAGTTCAGTTCAGTCGCTCAGTTGTGTCTGACTCTTTGCGACCCCGTGAATCACAGCATGCCAGGCCTCCCTGTCCATCACCAACTCCCAGAGTTCACTCAGACTCACGTCCATTGAGTCAGTGATGCCATCCAACCATCTCATCCTCTGTCGTCCCCTTCTCCTCCTGCTCCCAATCCCTCCCAGCATCAGGGTCTTTTCCAATGAGTCAACTCTTCGCATGAGGTGGCCAAAGTACTGGAGCTTCAGCTTTAGCATCATTCCTTCCAAAGAAACCCCAGGGTTGATCTCCTTCAGAATGGACTGGTTGGATCTCCTTGCACTCCAAGGGACTCTCAAGAGTCTTCTCCAACACCACAGTTCAAAAGCATCAATTCTTCAGCACTCAGCCTTCTTCACAATCCAACTTTCACTATGGGATGCAGCAAAAGAAGTTCTAAGAGGGAAGTTTATGGCAATACAATCCTACCTCAAGAAACAAGAAAAACAAGAAATAGACAACATAACTTTACACTTAAAACAACTGGAAAATGAAGAACAAAAAATTTCAAAAATTAGCAGAAGGAAAGAATCATGAAGACCAGAGCAGAAATAAGTGAAAAAGACAGAAAAAAATAGTAAAGATTAATAAAACTTAGAGCTAGGTAAACAAACTTGAGAAGTTAAACAAAATTGAGAAGGTAAACAAAATTGACAAAACTTTAGCCAGACTCATTAAGAAAATAAGAGAGAAGAATCAAATTTACAAAATTAGAAATGAAAAAGGAGATGTTACAACAGACAATGCAGAAATACAAAGGATTATAAGAGACGATTATCAACAAATATATGGCAATAAAATGGATAACCCGAAAGAAATGGACAGATTCTTAGAATAGTTCAGTCTTCGAAGACTGAACCAGGAAGATCTAGAAATAATGAACAACTCAATTATAAGGGTTGAAATTGAAGGTGTGATAAAAACATCTCCCAAAAAGCAGAAGTCCAGACCCAGATGGCTTCACAGGAGAATTCTATCAAACATTTAGAGAAGAGCTAATGCTTATCCTTCTAAAACTCTTTCAAAAAAACTGCAGAGGAAAGAACACTTCCAAACGCATTCTATGAGGCCATCATCACCATGACACCAAAATCAGACAAATACAACAACAACAAAAAGAAAACTACAGGCCAATATCACTGATGAACATAGATGCAAATATCCTCAACAAAAGTTTAGCAAACAGTATTCAATGACACTTGAAAAAGCTCATACATCATCAAGTTGGGTTTATTTCAGGGATGCAAGGATTCTTCAATATATGCAAATCAATCAATGTGATACACCATATTAACAAATTGAAGATAAAAACCATATGAGAAACTCAATAGATGTAGAAAAAGCCTTTAAAAAATTCAGCACCCATTTATGATTAAAACTCTTCAAAATATGGGCAGAGAAGAAACCTACCTCAAATTGTGAAGCCCATATATGATGAGCCTACAGCAAACATTATTCTCAATGGTGGAAAAAATGAAAGCATTTCCCCTAAGATCAGGAGCAAGACAAGGGGATCCACTTTCACCATCGTTATTCAACATAATTTTCGAATCGTAGCTACAGCAATCATGGAAGAAAAATAAATAAAAAGAATCTAGATTGGAAAAGAAGTCAAACTCTCATTGTTTGCAGATGACATCATACTGTACATAGCTAACCATAAAGATAGTATAAGAAAATTACTAGAGCTAATCAGTGAATTTAGCAAAGTTGCAGAATACAAAATCAATACACAGAAATTACTTGCATTTCTATATACTAAAAATGAAAAATCAGAAAGGGAAATTAAGGAATCAATCCCACTCACCACTGCAACAACAAAAATAAAATATCTAGGAATAAACTTACCTAAGGAGACAATAGAACTGTACATAGAAAATTATAAGACACTGATGAAAGAAATAAAAGATGACATAAACAGATGGAGAGATATTTTATGTTCCTGGGTAGGAAGAATCAATATCGTGAAAATGACTACACTACCAAGCACAATCTACAGATTCAATGTGATCTCTGTCAAATTACCAATGAAATTTTCCACAGAACTAGAACAAAAAATTTCACAATTCATATGGAGATACAAAAGACCCTGAATAGCCAAAGCAGTCTTGAAAAAGATGAATGGAGCTGGAGGAATCAACCTTCATGACTTCAGATTATACTACAAAGCTTCAGTCATCAAGACAGTATAGTACTGCACAAAAACAGAAATACAGACCAACTGAACAAGACAGAAAGCCCAGAAATAAACCCATGCATCTGTGGGTACCTTATTTTTGACAAAAGAGGCAAGAATAAATAATGGAGCAAAGACAGCCTCTTCAATAAAAGGTGCTGGGAAAACTGACAGCTACATGTAAAAAAATGAAATGAGAACACCTCCTAACACCATACACAAAGATAAACTCAAAATGGATTTAAGACCTACATGTAAGACCAGAAACTATAAAACTCTTAGAGGAAAACATAGGTAGAACACTCGATGACAGAAATCAAAGTAAGATCCTGTATGACCCACCTCCTAGAGTAATAGAAGTAAAAACAAAAATAAAGAAGTGGGACCTGATTAAGCTAAAAGCTTTTGCACAGCAAAGGAAACTATAAACAAGGTGAGAATACAACCCTCAGAATGGGAGAAAATAATAGCAAATGAGAAAACTGACAAAGGATTAGTTTCCTAAATACACAGCTCATACAAATTAATACCAGAAAAGCAAACAACCCAATCAAAAAGTGGGAAAAAGACATAAACAGACATTTCTCCAAAGAAGACATAGAAATAAAAATCACATGAAAGGATGCTCAACATCAATCATTATTAGAGATGTGCAAATCAAAACTCACTGGTGTGAGTTATCACCTCACACCAGTCAGAATGGCCATCATAAAAAAGTCTATAAACAATAAATGCTGGAGAGGGTGTGGAGAAAAGGGAACACTCTTGTACTGTTGGTGAGGACATAAGTTGATACAACTGCTATGGAAGACAGTATGGAGATTCCTTAAAAACTAGGAATAAAATCACCATATGACACAGCAATCCCACTGTTAAGCATATACTCTGAGGAAACCAAAATTGAAAAGACACATGTATCCCATTGTTTATTGCAGCAGATGTCCATAAACAGTTGAATGGATAAAGAAGTTTTGGTACATATACACAATGGGATATTACTCAGTCATAAAAAGAAACACACTTGAGTCAGTTATAATGAGGCGGATGAACCTAGAGCCTATCATACAAAGTGAAGTAAATCAGAAAGAGAAAGATAAATATCATATACTAATGCATGTATACTGAATCTAGAAAAATGGTACTGAAGAATTTATTTGCAGAGCAGCAATGAAGAAACAGATGTAGAGAACAGACTTATGGATTTGGGGAGAGAGAAGGAGAGGGTGAGATGTATGGAGAGAGTAACATGGAAACTTATATTATCATATGTAAAATAGAGAGCCGATAGGAATTTGCTGTATGTCTCAGGAACCTCAAACAGGTGTTCTGTATCAACCCAGAGGGGTGGAATGGGGAGGGAGATGGGAGGGAGGGTCAAAACAGAGGGGATATATGTATACCTATGGCTGATTCATGTTGGGTTTGTCAGAAAACAACAAAATTCTGCAAAGCAATTATACTTCAGTTAAAAAATAAATTAATTAAATAAAAACAAACAAGATCATGGCATCTGGTCCCATCACTTCATGGCAAATAGATAGTGAAACAATGAAAACAGTGACAAACTTTATTTTCTCGAGCTCCAAAATCACTGCAGATGGTGACTGCAGCCATGAAATTGAAAGCAGCTTATTCCTTGGAAGAAAAGTTATGACCAATCTAGGCAGCATATTAAAAAGCAAAGACATTACTTTGCTGACAAAAATGAAGCCAAAGGAAATGAAAACATTGGTGCCAGGAAGATAATGAATAAACATAAAACTTGTGGAATATTTGGAGGGAGCATTAGTGGAAGGCTTTGGTTTCGCTCTTTTGGGAATTGTTGGCATGTAACCAAGGATATGTCAACCTGACTTAAAGGATTTAATTAGAGATAGTGGTATAAAAATTTAAATTAATATGAATGCATGAGTGCTGTTGTCAGAAACTTCGTAGTTAAAAATGAAACTCTCTTAAATAGGAGAGAAGTTGTGGACAGCTCATAGGAGAAGGAAGAATGCAAATCTGAGTGTATCATTCAAACTGAATCTGCAGTTATGAAGAAGAGGATAGATAAAGATAGCATGAAAGGGGTAGAGAGTGATGGCTGTGGAATAGTGCTAACCAAACTTGGTAGAAAATACCAAGCAAAATATGTAAGATTGTAATTATGATCTTAAAATTTCTTCCCAGTTCTAAATGAAGGGCTGTCTATTTCTTTTATAGTCTGTAAGCATCATGAGGGCAAAGCTCTTTTCTATCATCTTTACTAGCATAAATTCCCTACTTAGGTAAAACTTAAAAGGTATTACATCTTTAAGAAGGATGCATTGAAAGAAAGAAAAGAAGAAAGTTTATAAGCTTTTATTTTTGGTTTAAGCTAAGCGGTTAGAACTGGACATGGAACAACAGACTGATTTCAAATAGGAAAAGGACTATGTCAAGGCTGTATATTGTTACCCGCTTATTTAACTTATATGCAGAGTACATCATGAGAAATGCTGGACTGGAAGAAGCACAAGCTGGAATCAAGATTGCTGGGAGAAATATCAATAACCTAAAATATGCAGATGACACCACTCTCATGGCAGAAAGTGAAGAGTAACTAAAAAGCCTCTTGATGAAAGTGAAAGTGGAGAGTGAAAAAGTTGGCTTAAAGCTCAACATTCAGAAAATGAAGATCATGGCATCTGGTCCCATCACTTCATGGGAAATAGATGGGGAACCATTGGAAACAATGTCAGACTTTATTTTTTTGGGCTCCAAAATCACTGCAGATGGTGACTGCAGCCATGAAATTAAAAGACGCTTACTTCTTGGAAGAAAAGTTATGACCAACCTAGATAGTATATTGAAAAGCAGAGACATTACTTTGCCGACTAAGGTCTGTCTAGTCAAGGCTATGGTTTTTCCTGTGATCATGTATGGATGTGAGACTTGGACTGTGAAGAAGGCTGAGCACTGAAGAATTGATGCTTTTGAACTGTGGTGTTGGAGAAGACTCTTGAGAGTCCCTTGGACTGCAAGGAGATCCAACCAGTCCATTCTGAGGGAGATCAGCCCTGGGATTTCTTTGGAAGGAATGATGCTAAAGCTGAAACTCCAGTACTTTGGCCACCTCATGCGAAGAGCTGACTCATTGGAAAAGACTCTGATGCTGGGAGGGATTAGGGGCAGGAGCAGAAGGGGACGACCGGGGATGAGATGGCTGGATGGCATCATGGACTCCATGAACGTGAGTCTGAGTGAACTCTGGGAGTTGGTGATGGACAGGGAGGCCTGGCGTGCTGTGATTCATGGGATCGAAAAGAGTCAGACATGACTGAGCAACTGAATTGAACTGAACTGAACTGAATGAGTTTTTCAATCATGAGCTATCAGAGACCAGGTTAAGTTGATACCTAGTAAGTGCTGAACAGGTTGAAGAAAAACACATATAGAAATAATTTATTTGAAGGAATTTCTGCAATACTAATTGCGAAAGATTTGTCTTGTAGGATTTTAACTTGGGTGTGCTTGGCTATCCCCGTTAACATTAGAGCTAGCATTCTTAACAGAATGATATGAAACATTAAAAGCATTATCCATTATCAATTACTTCATTTTACTCTACCTACAGACCAGTAAAACGTCTTTGTATTATTAATCTGAGTACTATGAAAAATTACTGAATGCTGACAATCATTGAAACATTTTCACAACCTTTTGAACTTTTCTTTACATTTACCAGTAATATTTTTAAGGAAAGGAATGGAAAAAATATAGACTTATTTATATAATTAATAAACCATACAAAGTTTATAAATGAAACTAAAGAAAGTAAATAAAGTGAACTAAAAACCTTATAATCATTTAATTATCTATGTTTCAAATCAACTAGATTTCTTAAAACCAAATTGAATTCAAATGTTTTATTCACTGCTTATCAAAGTGTATGTACACGCATGCTAAATCACTTTAATCATGTCTAATTCTTTGTGACCCTATATAGGACTGTAGCCTGCCATGCTCCCCTGTCTATGAGATTTTCCAGGCAAGAACACTGGAGTGGGTTGCTATTTCCTTCTCCAGAGGATCTTCCTCATCCAGGGACCAAACCTGTGTCTCTTACATCTCCTGCATTGGCAGGCAGATTCTTTACCACTAGAGTCACCTGGGAAGCGCCATATGTACATATCCGTACACATATCATAAACAGAAATAAAATAGGGTATAAACACTGAAGCACTTCATCAGTCAAAGAATCACTCTGAAGTAAACAATGCCACTTGTACAGATGGGTTTGCCTTACTCAGGGCAGGGACTTGAGACTGTGTGTTTTGGGTAGCAATTAGGTGGTTACCTAGCAACAACCCCTCCTCTCAAATCAATGCTGCAAGAATGGTATTGTTTATGTCAGATAATTGATTACTTGTTTGCTGGATCTAAAGAGAACAATGTAATATGGTGGTAGGGTGTGAATCTTAATCACAAGAAACTTACAGCGTTTCCTCTAAATTGGGTCATTTCCCACTCCTCATTTGATGCTGCTGGAAGTTTGTTTGAAGAGATCAGACAATAGTTAACATGCTGCTTATCAAATGAAAATGAAGAAAACATCTGACATTTAGTTAATAACATTGATTTTCAGTTTGCTTTTAAAAGCAAACAACGAAAGGGTTACTACATTCAAAATAGCATTAGCTCTGGGCAAGATGTAATTTTATCACAATGTGTAATCAGAAATGAGACAACCCAGGTTAGGGTGGGGTTCTGTTTAAAGAGAGTTTGGACAGTGGAGCCTGGTGGGCTGCAGTCTATGGGTTCGCACAGAGTCGGACATGACTGAAGTGACTTAGCAGCAGCAGCAGCAGGGGTCATTTAAGGAGAGTTTGAACAATCTAGACAGGTTTTAGATGATAGCATTTTACCACCAGAAGGTAAAATTACATAGATATTAATTTGTGTCAAACACATACATAAAGTACTCGTGTTTACAAGTGAGTATAAGCATTTGCTGTTAATAACTTAGGTAGAAAACATATTTTAATAAACCTCATACCATAAATGTATCACAAATAAATGCCACTCACTCTTTCATCTATCTAATGGATATTTATTCATAAGGACAGTCTCACCAGTTGCATGCAAAATCAAGGAAGCAAGTAATCTGAATGAGATGGAACAATGAGGCCAGAAAACACAGACTTTGATAATGGAAAAATTAAATACAGTGAATTAGCTTGTATGTTTTCATACGAAGATATAAAGAAAAAAAATCTGTTAGGAGAATGTTAAAATGCCAAGTATGTGGGAGTGAGTAGAAAAGGAAAGAAGAGGGACTTAGGTTTATAAAATTTTCCATGATGCAAAAGGACTGAGCCAATTTCTCCCCAGACACAGTCCTGACGTTCAGAGCCAGCTGCTTGCCAGTACGCAGGAACCTGTCATTTTACAGTAGATTTCTGAGACTCACCCGATACTCACTCCTCCTCCATCCCAGAACACATTGAATGTCATTTTCTCACTGAGTTCCAGAGCAGAGGAATCCTTGTGGAGCAATAAATGACAGTTGAAGTTACAGCCTGAGTTCTCTTCTTTGGAAAATTGTTAACATTTGCTTTAAAAAGGCACACTCTTCAGATTAAAATTAATCAGAATCTAACAACATATTTTCCAAGTTCCTCAACTCTGGGGATATCAGTAGTTTAGAAAAGTAATATGTTTTCCTTTGAAAATAACCAATAATTATTTATGTCATTTTAGATTATGATGTTATTCTTGTAACTATTTTGAATAAACCTGTTAGAAATCAGAGATTTTAACCAGAAATATCATTTCTCAAACAATCTCAATACATGCAAAAGTCATAACAGAGTGAGTCTGAATACTGAAGACATTATTCCCATATGTTCTTAAGTAATTTAGCTGGTCAAAAGTCAAATATTAAAGGAAGAGAGCTGAGAGAAAGATTGAGTAACAGAATCATCAAAATGTTTAGACTAATAATTTATTAGAAAATAAGTGATAATGATAGGAAAATTTATTTCAAATTAAAAAATGTGCAGGAAATTTTCTAATATAGGTGTAATATATCAAAGAAAAATTTAAATAGCAAGAAAGTATAGATTTTCATTTTACAAGGGATCATTGATATAGAAATTTATCTTCTTATTCTTCCCTCAAATCGCTTCTGTAAGTTATATTATTCTGATAACACAGACATATTTTTTCACTGATCTAGATGATCAGAAGATTCTTACGTTAGGAATTGACATTGATGAGTTTCAGGACTCATCTCTATGCGTCTTTGAGCCCCACAGAACAGCAAACTAATCTCCAGTATTCCAACAGTTAAAATAACTGATGAATGTGTGTTGAAATCCCAGGAGAGAAGGGAGGAAGAAAGAATGAAGGGGGAGAGGAGTGGCTTGGAGAGAGGAAGGAGGTGCTGATTTCAACCCTGTAGCGTCAGGATTGCGTCAATTCGTGTTTCAGCCACGTCTAGAGTCTCGGAGACAAGCTTCTCTAACGAGCCAAAACAGGAACAGGGCTGGAAAATCACCGTGTGGGGCGAGTGGACCTCCCTCGCTGCCTCTTCCCCACTCCCGGCTTAGGTCCCCTGAGCTTTGCAGTGTTGTTTCCAGCGCTAGGAAAAGCCCCTGACCCTTCAGATCGAGGCAAGTGAACCAAGCCAGAGGGTTTCCGTTCAGCACCTCGGACAGAATACGCAACAAAAAATGGCTCCGATCTCTACCAGCCTGGAAGAATTTGGTAAGCAAGTTACTCAACTTACAACTGCGATTGTTCCTTAAATACATTGGCGTGTGTGTGTGTGTGTGTGTGTGTGTGTGTGTGTGTGTGTGTGTGTTTCCGTCGGATGTTAATTATAGATTCCCCAGGTAAACTGAAAGGAACATCAGAATTGTAAAACGGCAATAGTGGCTTATCTCTGTGGTTTCTGTCTTGATTATTTTTCTCCTTAAAATTGCTTTATGCTAGCGCGATTTTACATCCAAGAAGTTGCTAGTCATCCAGGTATCCCTGTAAATTGCAGCACGTGCTAAGTAAAGAAAAGAGATCTGTTTGCTTGCTGGTTTCATTAATTCTGTAGGTGATTTTTATTTGCATGAAAACCTGTATTTAACTAATTAGGGGAAGCCAAATGGTTCTGTGATTACATAAGGATTTGATCTCAATATAAAATAACTCAACTATTAGGACATTTAGAATGTATGTTTTATTGCAGAATGTACCATAAGGTATTTTTTTCTCTGCTGTTTTTCTTGATTCTTGAAATATGCTCCTAGTGAGAGACAGAATCCTACGATGCTAGGGTTAAATAGAGTATTCAAAATTAATTAGCTGAGCCCATTCTATTTCACAGGTAACCAGAGGCGAGAGAGATAAGGGAAAATTTGCAGGTCAGTTAGCTAAAAACTACTGAAAACCATACTTAAGACTTACATTTTCTAGTTCAGTTTCCCTTTTCCTATATCTATGCTTAACACCCTTATTCTCCTTCTCTGTTTTAGTGAAAAAAGAAAAAGAGAAAATATCAGAGGTATTTCTTCAAATAGAAAAGTGTTATTTAGGTTCCATTATATCAGGCAAGAGATTAGAGTTTTGCTTTACATATGCTCAGAAATATCAGGAAATTTATAGAAGTTTGTTATGAAACTGAGTGAAATGACAGATCTTTGCTCTCAAAAGTTTAGGATCTTATTATTAGAGAATACATAAGGAGTAGATGAACCTTTGTGTATTATATTAAATAGTTTTCCATTTGACATTAATATTAAATGAGACAATATGTGATATCATATTCAGGAAGGAATTTCTTTCACAGCTATTCATTTGACTGATTGAGTTTATATTGTTGTAATATGATATGTAGTCCCAGTTTCTGATTGAAAATCAGAAATATTTGAATACTGAGGAATTTTCAGATGCTGTGCTAGTTAAAAATATGTTCTGGTATGGGCCATAAGTCTATTTACAAAAAAAATTACTATTCCTTTAAAAAATTTTTTCTTTCTTCATTGACTAAGGAATAAAGAATAGTTCCTGACTTTGCTTTTGCTCCCTAGACTTGGATGATTAGAAAGTCCAGAAGTGTTTTGTTTGTATGTTTGCTTTTCCTCCCCACAAAGACTTAAACAGAAGGAAAAACTGAAAAGCTGATAGTAAGTTTAGCTAATGATCTTTAGCTCTCACCTTATTTTCTTTCTGTAGCATCCACTGCTTTTTCTATCTCATGAATTCAAAGTATATTTTTCATCTCTACACAGCTCAGTTTATTGATATGATTAAACTACAGAATATTTTTCATTGATGTGTCTCCTGTTTTATCTTCTGTGGTATCTTTGCTGTTGTCATTTCCTAATTATATATTATTTGAGTTCAGTTTTGAAAATATGAAGTAGAAGTTTGAGGGATTGAGGAGCAGAAAAACAAAAGACTATTCTTTCAGGGATTAGTTAAACAAGCCTTAACCTTTTCCTGACTGGGACTTTTAACTTTATTATTCACTACTTGAGATTAAAAAATAGAATGAAATGGAGCCAAAGGCAGATATAACACTAGTTATATTATTTTTGATTATATTAAACATTACTCAATTCACTGTATCCATATATAGTAATACTGCTTTTACTTACACAATGATATTAATCATTTGTTGGAGAATATGCTTACATATGGAACATGATAAGCTTCATGAATAATCAGTGTTACATAATGTCAGGAATTAATGTGCCCTCTTTCAAGGAATGAATGCCAATTTCAATTTGATCACCGTTTGCCATGTGGAAATGTGCTAGGAAAAAAATCAGTTATGAATAAAATTGAACTCTAAATTATCTCTACTCATTCTTTTCATTACATTTTAAGGAATGATGATTCATCTATAACTATTCTTTGAGTTTTATCCTATCTAGATAATTAATTTTGTACTTTGGATAATTCAGTATTTATTTGAAGAATTTGAGGTAGGTATACGAGTTTGTAGTCTTACAAGTTGTATAATATTAATATTCTGTTGTTTACCTTTTTGTTCTTTTCCCCCTAATATGTGTACATTTCTTTTACTGTAACTTAGATAGAAATTATTAATGTTTGTGATAATTGCAGATAATGTTTCATCATTTCTCTCAGCATTTGAAGAATGTGGCTTA
Source organism: Aepyceros melampus (assembly GCA_006408695.1). Taxonomy (NCBI): domain Eukaryota; kingdom Metazoa; phylum Chordata; class Mammalia; order Artiodactyla; family Bovidae; genus Aepyceros; species Aepyceros melampus. Next base: position 48,254 of record SJXQ01010778.1, read on the forward strand.
GAATTACATAGTAAGAATTGATGCTTCTGGAAAGCCTCACAATATCAATGAAAATGTTATGAGTACTGATTCATGTATTTGACTCTATTTGTCTCATATTAAGTGAGAAAACAAAGGTAGGCCACAATCATTTAGTACTCCCCCATCCTTAGCCTCAACCAGGTTTCATCCTTTCATTTTATTTATGAAAATTACTACAAGAAGGATTTTCTGTTTATTCTCTATGTGTCACATCTGAGTTTTTTCCTGAAAGTTATATGAAATAGGTACATAATTTACCCAGAACAGCTGGAAAGCAATTCAATCTGTGCAACATACAGCAATTGCCAGCTTTAGGATGCTTTTCAAATAAGGTGTTTCCAACTCTGCTCCTTTAATGCATGTTATTGATCATTTGATTTTTCAGATGAAATCCCTACAGTGGTGGGGATCTTCAGTGCGTTTGGCCTGGTCTTCACAGTTCTCTGTTTGCATGGATATGCTGTCAGAGAAAGTCATCCAAGCCTAGCAAGACTCCTCCCTATAAGTTTGTGCATGTGCTAAAGGGAGTTGACATTTACCCTGAAAGCCTGAACAGCAAAAAGAAGTTTGGAGCCGATGAGAAAAATGAAGTAAAGAATAAATCAGCAGTGCCAAAGAATTCATTGCATCTTGATCTTGAGAAGAGAGATCTAAATGGCAATTTTCCCAAAACAAATCTCAAAACTGGCAGTCCTTCTGACCTGGACAGCGTGACCCCAAAACTCTCTTCAGAAGGGGGAAAAGAGGTAGTTTCCCCTGATAGCTTAAAGTCCAGCACTTCTCTTACTTCAGATGAGAAACAGGAGAAGCTGGGAACCCTCTTCTTCTCCTTAGAGTACAACTTTGAAAAGAAAGCATTTGTGGTAAATATTAAGGAAGCCCGTGGCTTGCCAGCCATGGATGACCAGTCAATGACCTCTGACCCATACATCAAAATGATGATTCTTCCAGAGAAGAAGCATAAAGTAAAAACCAGAGTTCTAAGAAAGACCTTGGACCCGGCTTTTGATGAGACCTTCACATTCTATGGGATACTCTACACCCAGATCCAAGAGCTGGCCTTGCACTTCACAGTCTTGAGTTTTGACAGGTTTTCAAGAGATGATGTCATTGGAGAAGTCCTGATTCCTCTGGCAGGAATTGAATTAACTAATGGAGAAATGTTAATGAACAGAGAGATTACCAAGAGAAATGTTAGGGTAATTAATTTTTAGTCTTTAAACATATTTATAAATTATCTTTTCTGTATCAAGGGGATTTTTATTAAAATGATATCTTGTACATATCACCTTTTCCATGTTTAACTTATTGATTGTAATCAAATGGGAGTAGGGAGCCAGATAGATGAAAGAAAATTTAACCCACTACTGAAATGCTTAAAATATATCAATGATATAAAATAAATAAGGACACTTTATGGATTTATTTGAGTAATATATATATATATAACTTTTATGAATTTTATCACAAGTATTTTGACTAAGACTGCCACTAAAATGCAGGCAAATATTTCTTACTCATTGCAAGTTAAAAAATATGCATCAATGTTGAGTGAAGAGTGAAGTCGCTCAGTCGTGTTCGACTCTTTGCAACCCCATGGACTGTAGCCTACCAGGCTCCTCCATCCATGGAATTTTCTAGGCAAGAGTACTGGAGTGGGTTGCCATTTCCTTCTCCAGGAGATCTTCCTGACCTGGGGATTGAACCTGGGTCTCCCGTATTGCAGGCAGACGCTTTACTGTCTGAGCTTTAGCGTGATTGAAATTGAAAATTAAATCAATTCATCCTGAGTATTTGAAGTTGTATTGACTTTTCATAGAATTGCTTCTTGAGGAAGAGGCACATCATTATATTGAATGATATTCACCCTTGTGTTGTATAACAAGAGTTACTCTGCCTTTGTAGTTACACTACTTTTGTAGTTCTAGAATTATTAGAAAATGATAAGACATCAATTAATCAAATTTAATAGTATTTTTCCCTTAAATAAGGAACTGACTTGATTCCAGCTGTGGTGTTTCAGAATCACTGGTGTCTATAATGCATAATTTTATAGAATACCATAAAGTTTGTTTTGACCACATCCTCACCTTTGTCTGTTCAAATTAATGAGAGTCAATATCTAGAATTATTAAGTAGTTCGATACACCAGGCTGCTTAGTAGCGCAATGGGAATAAAGATTTGTTTCATACTTTTTCTTGGAGTGCTCATTCATACAGTTACCCCATAGTAGCTTTTTTTATAAATATATATTGCAGTTTTAGGAGCTCTAGTCAGTCATCATTCTTAGCTATAATGAAAGCCCAAGTTACTTTTTGTTACTTTCAGTTAGAACTTGTACTTTGAGTTCTTGGTCATCTTATTTAATGTTAAAGTAAAAACAAGATCTAAGTCTTATGTAAAAAATAAATTCTATGATACTATTCAAAGACAAAGCACTAAAAATTCTGAGTCATTTCTTTCCAATATTTAGCTCATTCCTTGATTAAAGAAAGATTTGGGGTAGGGTTGGGGAAGAGAGTTCTAACTCCATCAGCCTTTTGGGTGAAGAGAATGGTGGGTGTCAGACTAAATTTCAGGTTTTCTGAATTTGAATTTTAATAATGTCTGTTCTAAAGGATTTGAAATAAAATCAAACTGAACATGAATCAATTTCCCACATACAGATATATTAAAATAATTAGATAATATTAATTACCATTAACAACTTAATTAAAGTGGAGAGTTAATTAAAAGGCAAAAGTTAAAAATACCTCTTTGTAAGCTATATTCTAAATATCCTCCTTAAAAACGTTTCTAGTGATGAGTGTGGCTAGCTCATTATGAATTTTGACATTCTGCAGTACCTAAAAAGTCCACAAGATGGCAGATAGTTGCTCTTAGGAGGTGATGGCACCGCATACATACTTTCAGTTACTCTGATTCTTTAGCACACTAAAGTAAACTAAGGAAATTTACATTAAATAACAGTACTATTATACCACTTTAAATGCTGATAAAAGTATATATTTCAAAACTAAAGAATACTAAAAACATTTTTATATCTTACCTCTTCTTTTTAGAAATCTTCTGGACGGGGTGAGTTATTGATCTCTCTCTGCTATCAGTCCACCACAAATACTCTTACTGTGGTTGTTTTAAAAGCTCGGCACCTGCCTAGATCTGATGTATCTGGACTTTCAGGTAAGAATGCTTTGAAAAACATAGGCTCAATGAAAAATGAGCTATATATTGGGGAAAACAGTTGACAACACTGGCCTATGATTTTTATTTACCCTTTATTCACAATGACAAATGATGTGATTGTTCTTCTGTTTCTCATTATATGGAATAAAGTGTGAGTCAATGCCATTAACAAAAAGAAGAAAACTAAGTAGTTCTAAAATACAAGACTCAGTATGTATGTGATAGATGTCTGATTGAATAAAGTTGAAGCATAAAGTGAAAAAAAATGTTAAAGGAAGTTCTTAATTTTAGTATTTTAAATGAACCTGCCTACCCTTACCTTCTATTATTTTTATTATCTTTCCTTCAATTCATTATGTATCTACTGTCAGTTTTAAGAATTAGCTTTTAGTTTTGTGACTAGGTTTCACACACAAAAAAAACTTTGCTATATGAGAAAGAACATGTGACCTATGGGTTAAAATGATCTGGGTTCAAACCCTAACCCTTCTGGTTCTTAGCACAGTAATCTTGGTTATGTTTCTTAAACTCCATACAAACTGGACATAATAATACTTACCTTGAAGGGGATTATAAAGACTGGATATATACATATATGTGTATATGTGTATATATATATCTCATTCATATATATATATATTCATTCATATATATAATGAAATATATATTTCATTCAATGTCACCTAGAGCTATTATTAGTTATAATTTTATAATTAAGTAATGGAAGCTGAAAACATGATCTTAAAGATATAGGTTAGGAAGCTAAAATGAACTCATGCAACCAGAATAGGGCAAAATAATGTAATTAAATATATGACAAAGTAGCATTATCTTAAAATCCACAGGATACATGTGACACAAGGAATATAAATACAGGGTAACAGGAAACAAACACAGCAGGTGATTAAAGGACCACAGAAAAATTAAAACTGAAAAAGGCATTGTCATTGTGAACTCTAAATGCCCATTGCCCCATTCAAAGCAGAAAGCAGAGAGGTAGAGAGACTTACCTGAAGTCAGACAACTCAGTAAGGTTAGATGCTGTGTAATGTTTTTTCCTCCTATTCCATTCTTGGCAATGAGTTATTAGTAATCAAAATGTGTTGCTAGAACATTCTCTCTTCTTCCCCTTTGTGTCATCTCTTCATCCTGCCATTACAGTTCTTTCCTATCCTCTGTTATCTCTCATGTTTTGCATTCTTACTTATTTACAACTTGTTAACAAAAGAGAAGCCAAGCTTCATCCATATTTTATCTTCATTCTGACTCATTTTCATTATAATCACATTTTGTCAATATGCAGTAATATCTAAGGGTACCATTATCTTGAGATCAGAGTTCTGCCACGTTCTGCCAGTACATTGTCTCTTGTGTATCATTGCAGATCCCTATGTCAAAGTGAACCTGTACCATGCCAAAAAGAGAATCTCTAAAAAGAAGACGCATGTGAAGAAATGCACCCCCAATGCAGTGTTCAATGAACTCTTTGTCTTTGACATCCCTTGTGAGGGTCTAGAAGAGATAAGTGTTGAATTTCTGGTTTTGGATTCTGAAAGGGGATCTCGAAATGAGGTGATTGGGCGGTTGGTCCTGGGAGCAGCAGCAGAAGGAGCCGGTGGAGAGCACTGGAAGGAGATCTGTGACTATCCCAGGCGGCAAATCGCCAAGTGGCACGCGCTCTGTGATGGTTAGCACCTGTGATGAATTGGAACTTAACGATTTTTACTAGGCAAGGAGAAATTTTCCTTTTTTTTTCCCTGACACGTGAGTGCAAACTTTTTGTTGTTGTTAGAAATGGATTTAATTAGCAGAAAGTAACTGTAAATGTGTATCATGATCATTTCCTCTTTATTAGAGAATCTGGATAAATTTTCATAAGATATTCAATTTCCCCTGCAGGTTACCAGTGATATAAATAAAAGTACTTGAGCATTTTAAGAATACTGCTCTGTAGTCTCAAATTATGGATGTGGTGATGATCTCATTGGACCACATCACTAAAAATCAATGTGATTATTAAGATTTAGAAATGGAAAGCATGCCTTCTTTTATGAAAATTCACCCATTGTTCATCAAATGGAGAAATAAATTTTTCTTTAAACCCAAAGATATTAAAGAAATGTTCTAGATTGCTTTATTAATTATTGATATGTCATTTACAAGTAGTTTTCCTAATTATAAAAGTATATGATTATTGTTCTTTGGTTTGTAATAATTTGACACAACTTTATCATAAGAGAGGTAACTTAGGTTTGTTGAAAAAAAAAAGAGCAGTGAACAAAATGAGAAATCATTTTATTAAAGGGCTGAGTTGAGGCCACTGAAGCCAAAATATGATTTCCTCCCTCTGTGATTACATGTGATCAGATGTAAAATATAATCTCACATAAGACCCATGGCCTTGCATTATTCTCTTCTTGTGACAAGACTCAATGTGGCCTAAGAAAGCCCTATATATTTTTGTGAAGTTGAGTTGGCTAATAAGTAAAGAAATAAACTTCAGCTAGAAATCCAGTTAGAAATGCAATTTTCTTAGAGGAAATATGTATAGTTTCTAAGTGTACATTCAAATGTATCCCTTGAACACAGAGAGGTCATGGGTGACCAAGTCTTCATTTGCTTCTGCTCTCCCAGAGAAGACTAAGTTACTATTTCAAAAGAAATGAAGACAAAAAGTCATAAAGTTTTAGTCATTGCTAGGTATAAAATTTTACTTTAACCAACCAATTATAGAAAATAGTCCTACGGCAAGCCTAATATACTTAACATATGTTCATACATGACATATTTATGCTGCCAAATTAACACAGCAAAGTATGTTTCACTATCTTTTCTAGGCTAATTTGTCTTGAGCTCTTGTCTGTGGACCAGTTTATAAACTTGTATCTTGTACTGCTTTCCAGTGCCAGGGCTCTGTGATTACTTGGAAAGAATTTACTTGAGGTAATGTCACTGTATTTGAGTGTTTAGAAAAGTAAGAGTGAAACTCAGGTACAGTTGAATTTTAAATATGCAAGTTAGAGATGAAGTCTACTGAAAAATTTACATTTTGAGTCAGGTTTTGTGTCTAGCAGTGTGTCTGCTCTAGCAGTTTTTGAGAATGTGTTTGATATCACAGTGTTTGTAAAATCTATGACAATACATTTTCCAAACAACATATACATACTTTTTATGATTATGCTGAAAGTAGGAAATGTTTTACACTCTGTATACAAAAATTGAAATCAGTGTATCTTTTGTGCTTTAAGATGATTTTGGAGGTAAACAAGATTATTCTCCAATCATTGTTTTCATGCCATCACAAAGTCATGTCACAGCATCTTGGTCCACTCAGCATTTCTGTGAAATGAATTGTAGTCAGTATATGGTTTGAGTAAATCACATGCCTTTTTATGTTTGTATATTTGGTACCATGGGCCAAGAAATATAATATATTTTGAAGCCCTGAAACGTTAAAAAAAAAGTAAACCCTGAGTATCCTTCACAGTTGCCAGAAGTTAATGATGGTACCAAGCAAAATATGGTCGTTGGAAGAGGGACAATAAAGCCAATGGCAGATAATTACAAAATGACAATAACTAACTTGTAAATAGTTTTCTTTTTAATTTAAAGTGTTTTTCACTGTGAAAAGTCAAGTAAAACTATTTGCAGTTACTGTTAAGTAAAGAGAGAAGAAAAACTAGAACGGAATTGAAGCAGACAGAGGCACAGTGATCGCATTATCTTCTGAAAATTCTGTTTTATATGGTATTACAATATCAGTGTGATCTTGAATTCTGTTACAAATTCTGCACTGTATTAAACATATAAATTAATTGTTTGTCTTATGAGCAAATCTAACCACTCTCGTGGGGAGATGTCCATGTTTGAAGAATTGTGTAACTTAGTAACTGATTTGTTCTGATGTTGTAACTTAATGGAAGTGGTGTGGAAGGAAGCATGGTGTATGAGATGGTGTCTGTTCTTTTGTGCCAGCTCTGTATGATGTTTGTAAGATCATGTTTATAAAACATGAATAAATGCCTGCTTTTGCCCAACACATTTCAAGCAAACTTTTCTGTCAGTGGCTTCTCTTCTTTCTTTCTAAGTTCTCAAGTTTCCCTAACAGATCATCTGGCACAGATTAAGGAACATAATGACTTGGCACCAAGATCTCCATATATCTTGCTGTATTTTGGTTAATCTTTATAAAACTCATTCAGGACAGATACCATTATCCATCTGCAGGAGCAAAACCTGAAGCTAAACGAGCTTTGGCAGTTGACTCAAGTTCAAATGGATGGTATGTGAAAAGATTTCCTGATATTCCTCACTCTTCTCGCTATGGCAGGTCAATCTCCTCCAGGAATCCTTATAACCTGGCTCTGTTATATCCTTAAAATGGTTCATGCCCACATTCTTTAACTATTCTAAATGTATTTTGCTCCCTTCATCATTTTCTATCACAATTTTTAAATTGAATCCTCCTTTTACTGTCTTTTATGATTTTATTTCTCACTTTAGTCTCTTTCATTACCTGTTTTGTTTTGGGACTTCCCAAGTGGTACTCTTTACCACTTCCCAGGAGGTAAAGAACCTGCTTGCTAATGCAGGAGACATAAGAGACTTGGATTTGATCCCTGGGTCTGGTTCCAGTATTCTTGCCTGGAAAGTCCCATGGACAGAGGAGCCTGGATGGCTATAGTCCATATGGTTGCATAGAATAGGACAGGACTGAAGTGACTTAGCACATATTTTATATTATTATCTTTTATTTTCTTTTTAATTTTTTCCTATATCTTTTCATTGGATAGATTTTTTTAGTAAAATGGTATTGAAATGGAAGTCTTTATCTCTTCCAAAGAAAGGTAGGAAAAAACATGGGGACATATGCAACACTTCCTTTAGACACCAGCTAAAGTAAATGGAGCTATGGGATTAATCACAAAGAGGATCAGACATTTTTTTTTTCTTTTTTTAAATAGCACTAGTCTATATGGAGGTGTTCTATATTATTATACTTAGATAAACAGCTTTGTAAATGTAATACAACCAAAATATGCTGCCATTATATTTTTGTTCTAAAGCACATTAATTGTATTGAGTGTGCCCATCTATGTCAAAAGACTTGGTTGATAATTACATTTAAGTGCTCAAATATATTTTAGGCCTACTTAGCAAAAGCAACCGGGGACACTGAGGAGATTTTCCGTGAAATTAGTCATTAGAAAAATGCTGATTAAAACCACAATGAGATATCAACCACACCTTATTAGAGTGTCTAAAATCAAAGAGTTTGAACATGCCAAGTGTTGGTGAGATTTTTTTTTTAATTATAGCAGGTTTTTAATGTAAATTGATAATCTGATTCTAAAATTGATACAAATATACAAGTATGTAGAATAAATGAAAGAACTTTGAAATAAAGAATAAATGGTTTAGGGCGATGGGGCCTCATAGAACAAGCTGGGGGGCTTTCCTTCCTCTGCTACTTTTTGAAAGAGTTTGAACAGGATAGGTGTTAGCTCTTCTCTAAACTTTAGGTAGAATTTGCCTGTGAAGCCATCTGGCCCTGAGCTTTTGTTTGTTGGAAGATATTTTATCATACTTAAGATTTTTGTGCTTTCAATTTGTCTGTTCATATTTTCTCTTTTTTCATGGTTTGCTTTTGGAAGGTTACACTTTTCTAAGGATTTGTCTGTTAATTCCAAGTTGTCAATGTTATTGGCATATAGTTGCTCATAGTAGTCTCTTATGATTTTTTGTATTTCTGTGTTGTCCATTGTATCTCCTCCTTTTTCATTGCTAATTTTATTGATTTGAGTCTCTTCCTTTTATTTCTTGATGAGTCTGGCTAATGATGTGTCAGTGTTACCTATTCAGAGAAACAGCTTTTAGTTTTATTGATCTTTGCTATCAGTTCAGTTCAGTTCAGTCACTCAGTTGTGTCTGACACTTTGTGACCTCATCAGCACAATAAGCTTCCCTGTTTATCATCAACTCCCAGAGCTTGCTCAAACTCATGTCCATTGAGTCAGTGATGTCATCCAACCATCTCATCTTCTGTCATTCCCTTCTCCTCCTGCCTTCAAATTTTCCAGGATCAGAGTCTTTTCCAATGAGTCAGTACTTCGCATCAGGTGGCCAAAGTATTCAAGCTTCAGCATCAGTCCTTCCAATGAATATTCAGGACTGATTTCCTTTAGGATGGACTGATTGGATCTCCCTGCAGTTCAAGGGACTCTCAACAGTCTTCTCCAACAACACAGTTCAAAAGCATCAATTCTTCAGCGCTCACTCTCACATCCATACATGACTACTGGAAAACCTATAGCTTTGACTAGATGGACCATTGCTGGCAAAGTAATGTCTCTGCTTGTTAATATGCTGTCTAGGTTTGTCTTAACTTTTCTTCCAAGAAGCAAGTGTCTTTTAATTTCATGGCTGCAGTCACCATCCACAGTGATTTTGGGCCCAAGAAATTAAAGTCTGTCACTGTTTCCCTTATTTCCCCACCTGTTTTGCCATGAAGTGATGGGACCGGATGCCATGATTTTACTTATTCGAATGCTTAGTTTTAGCCAGTCTTTTCACTCTTCTTTTTCACTTTCTGCCATAAGGGTGGTGCCATCTGCTTATCTGAGGTTATGGATATTTCTCCCAGCTATCTTGATTCTAGCTTGTGCTTCATTCAGCCTGACATTTCACATGATGTATTCTGCATAGAAATGTAATAAACATGGTGACAATATACACCTTGATGTACCCATTTCCTAGTTTGGAACCAGTATGTTTTTCCACATCCAGCTCCAACTGTTGCTTCTTGAACTGCGTATAGATTTCTCTGGAGGCAGGTAAGGTGCCCTGGTATTCCTATCTCTTTCAGAGTTTTCCAGAGTTTGCTGAGATCCACACAGTCAAAAATTTTGGTGTAGTCAATAAAGCAGAAGTACATGTTTGTCTGAAATTCTCTTGCTTTTTTCTATGACATTTGCTATAGTCTACTTCATTCATTTTCATACTTTTGCTCTGAACATAAGGGATAATCATAAGGGATTTGATTTAGGTCATACATGAATGGTCTAGTGGTTTTCCCTACTTTCTTCAGTTTAAGTCTGAATTTGGCAATAAGGAGTTCATGATCTGAGTCACAGTCAGCTCCCAGTCTTGTTTTTGTTGACTGTATAGAGCTTCTCCATCTTTGGCTGCAAACATAATTAATCTGATTTTGATGTTGACCATCTGGTGATGTCCATGTGTAGAGTCTTCTCTTGTGTTGTTGGAAGAGGGTGTTTGCTATGACCAGTGCATTTTCTTGGCAAAACTCTATTAGTCTTTGCCTTGCTTCATTCCATATTCCAAGGCCAAATTTGCCTGTTACTCCAGGTGTTTCTTGATTTCTTACTTTTGCATTCCAGTCCCCTATAATGAAAAATAAATCTTTTTTGGGTGTTAGTTCTAAAAGGTCTTGTAGGTTTTCATAGAAGCTTCTGTAGCTTGCTGCTGCTCCTGCTGCTGCTGAGTCACTTCAGTCGTGTCTGACTCTGTGTGATCCCATAGATGGCAACCCACCAGGCTCCCCTGTCCCTGGGATTCTCCAGGCAAGAACACTGGAGTGGGTTGCCATTTCCTTCTCCAATGCATGAAAGTGAAAAATGAAAGTGAAGTCTCTCAGTCGTGTCCGACCCTCAGCGACCCCATGGACTGCAGCCTACCAGTCTCCTCCGTCCATGGGATTTTCCAGGCAAGAGTACTGGAGTGGGCTGCCATTGCCTTCTCCCTCTGTGGTATCCTGCAGTCCTGAAAGTCCCAAGAGTAGCACAAACCTGCAAGGCTATTTAACATAATCTTATGCTTTAAACAACATATGAGTGATAAAGCTTTAAGACTTAGCAGATATCATATAAATCTAATTAATGTAACATCCTCACTTAACAGATAATAAGACTGATGAGGTGCCTGACAAATAACTGTCAGAAGTTCAACCTACAGACAAATCAGAACATTATATACCACTTCACAGAGGTGGTTTTAGCACACAGGCAATGCACAAGTAGTTTTCTAGTACTTCTTGTTCAGATTGTCTGAAAAAAAATTATATATTGCCATTTGTATTTCACAAGAAAAAACTATCACAAAGAAAGAAATTGGCCTTGTGGATAGTTTAGTTTAAGGCAGAGTCAGAGATTTAGAAAAGGATGCATTTTTAAGAATCTGAATTCAGATTTCTTGGCCATTTGAAGATCAGATGAGTTTTTGACACTTCATGGAAGTGAGGATTGAAGAGTTCTAGAAAATAATGCAGAAAAACTGAGAAAGAAAGTATCATATTTCATTGGCTAGTTTTGTAAAATTTCATTTCACTTCACCTCATCTCTAATGGGCTATTATCTTTCTGGTGACACAAATTAAGGATAACAACTGTTATTACGCTAGCTCATAATCGGTAATCATTGCCCTTAAATGCTTCTGGTTCCAGCATTTTCAGTTCTCCCATATCTCCATTTCCAACCAAGGGTCCCAAAGAACATTACTCACATGCACACGAGTGCACTGTTTTCAACACTGGCGATTTCTCCCACTCAGTAGACAACTTTGCTTCTTGTGGTGATGCTCCAGACTCCAGTAATTCTTCAGTAAAGTTACAATGAACTTCCTGCTGCAACTCCCCTAGCACTGCAGACAGTACTTACATGCAACCAATACATTTTATTTATGTCTGAAGCTGCTACCCTGGTCCAGACCACCAGCATTTCTACTTTGAGTGTGGTGCTGTTCTCCAGGGCCTGGAGGTCATCTTGAAAACCTCTCTTCCATGGAATTTGGGAGATTTCCCCATCAATTAAATTTGTGTCAAATTATTAGAGTCCTAGAAATTTTCCCTTTCATGCTGCCAAATAGAGATAATTATTTTCAGAATCCTTCCACTTTTCACTGTGCTATTTGGCTTTGGCAATGGATTACATGTGACATAATTCAGGGATAAGCTCAAAGCTACTGCAGTGGAAAGTTAATTGAATAAATTCTGCTCTGTGGTACTAACAATCTTCCACATACCTGACACATTACCCTTGGATTAACGTAATATGATAGATTTATCTCTTTTAGGGTGAATGGTCTCCTGTATGATTCTATGGTATTATGTAGAAAGAACACTAGCAGGACCCTTGTAAAATACCTATCTGAATCCATGCATCCCTCAATCCCAGGGTAAGTAGCCTCAGCTTTGTGCTGGGTAGTTTCCTGTTGGCTGTAACATTGTGAGAGTGGGTCAGATGATCTCCCTGGCTCTCCCATCATTAAAGCACTGGCCACAAATTAAATATTTGCCATAACTAGCATGGTGACATCATGAGCCATCAAAGTGCCTATCTCTGAGAAACTAAAGTAGTGCTCTGTGATTTTGAAATTGCTCAGATATATAGATCAACATAATCTGGTCATAAAGAGATCCAGAATGTATCGAAAGTAGCGAATATAACTGTGCTGGTAAAATGCTTTGGAGGCTAGTGGTGTGCTGAAAAAGAAATGAAAATTTTTTCAAATAAAACAAATTATTTATCAGAAAAAGATTATAAAATGTAACTGATAGGATAGAGATAAAACATGTTTATAGCCCTCCAAAAAAAAAAGAAAAAAGAAAAAAAGTCATATGTAAAAGACCTAAGATGCAGGGTAGATTGTGTTGCATGTTATAAAACTGATATAATGTAAGATGGGACAATAGAGAATGGGGAGAGAAATTTAATTTAAAAAAGCATGAATTTAGGACAACTGAAAAGTGCAAGATAGCATTGAAAAGAAAACCTGGGAATAATGAGTTGAAAGTACAACTGGCAACAGATGTCAGGTAGTTTTATTTTTATTTTCAGATCAGATGGCATGCTATTCAAATTATGCATATTTATTGAAATTTATTCCATAAAATTAAAAAAATGCATAATACTCTAAGACTACTAAAGAACTTTGAAAAAATGAATTAGCCAATCATTTAATTACTGTGGGGGAAAAAATTCATGTTGCATTTTTTGAAGTGTCTGTGAACATATTTCTGGTTATATTTATTGAAAAGATGCTGTTTCTAGGTATTTTAAAGCAAAAATTTTATATTATTATTACTGTCACATTTTATCATCAGAATTATAGCTTTCTGAAACTTTTGTTCTCTATTATTACTGTCTTTGAGCAGGTAATCTTGTAATGGTGACACCATTATTACATATAAGCATCTTTCCTGTTGTAAAAGTTTTTCATTCCATTACCCCCAGTTCTCGTCAACTTCAAAAAATCACCTGTTATCACTTAGATAGGATTCTTAATGATTTAGAGGCAGCTTGGCATAGATGGAAAATGTGTAGGTTTTGCCAGCCGACAGCTCATATTTGGAACTTTGTCTTTCTCAATTATTGAGCAAGTTGTTCTGAAATTTGCTTTCCTCCTCTATAAAATAGTGTGACAAATACCTACTGTGCCAGTCTTCATGAGAATATCATGAAAAATATTAGATACTCATTAATTGGAAGAAATTAAGGTTTTAGCTTAAGATTTGAGTCTGTCTTCCCTATAATGTAATTATCAGGCCTGTCAGATACTAGCTGCTACTGGAGAACTTTCACAGCTGTCAGTTACCCTGTCATTCTTCTCATAGAGCATGTGTGTTTAAAACCAAGATCAAGAATAGATAGCACATAACTAGGGCCATTTGCCCTGCTTTGCTTCATGCTTTTATTTGGGCCTATACATGTGAATGGGGCTTCCCTGGTAGCTCAGATAATAAAGAATCTGCCTGCAATGTGGGAGATCTGGGTTCAATCCCTGGGTCAGGAATATCCCCTGGAGAAGGGAATGCCAACCCACTCCAGTATTCTGGCCTGGAAAACCCCATGGACAGAGGAGCCTGGTTATTTACAGTCCATGGGATCACAAACAGTTGGCCACGACTGAGTGACTTACACACATACAAACACACACACACACATACCCATACATGAGAATCACCTGGGACCATCAGTACTGTAACCAGTCTCCCTATCTGTCTTATCTCCTTTGACTATAGTATATTTGTTCCTTTTCATATTTCAGATAAAAACTTCTAAAATTCGTAGGTTATATCCTTACCATATCTTTATTATGTTTTATTTTTCTTGACTCAACATCAGCACACTTACTCATATCCTGTATTTTATGTTTTCTTCTACTATGGCCCTTCTCAGATACTAACATAGGATGTCTAGAGTCTTATAAATTAAATCACAAACTTGAACATTTAGAGTCTGTTTAGACCATTCAATATAATTTAGTCCTGTTTCCATCTCCCGGGAATGGATCTAATAGGGATGTATGATACTGCAAGCTGAGCATTCTTACCACCTTTTCCATCTGAGAACAACCTAAAAGCCCAAGAAATATTCACAGAGGTTGATTTGTGTCTCAATCAGCAGCCTCAGGATTGCAGATCGTTTGAGTAAGACATTTTTCCAAGATTGAGATCCTCATCCTAGGGGGCTCATCAATATCCACAATGTCAGAATGAAACTACAACTGTGATATGTCTACCATACAGACATTGGATCTAGTTTTTATGAGACCTCAGTGAAAATATCTCTGACTTTATGTTGACTCTTTGCAACATGGATTGTAGCTTGACAGGCTCCTCTGTCCATGGAGATTCTCCAAGGCAAGAATGTTGAAGTGGGCTTCCATCCCTCCTCCAGGGTATCTTCCCTACTCAGAGACTAAACCTGTGTCTCTTATGTCTCCTGTATTGACAGGTGGGTTTTTACCACTAGCACTACCTGGGAAGCCCTTCAGTTCAGTTCAGTTCAGTCACTCAGTCGTGTCGTGACTCTTTGTAACCCCATGAATGGCAGCACGCCAGGCCTCCCTGTCCATCACCAACTCCCGGAGTTCACTCAGACTCAAGTCCATTGAGTCTGTGATGCCATCCAGCCATCTCATCCTCAGTCGTCCCCTTCTCCTTCTGCCCCCAATACCTCCCAGCATCAGAGTCTTTTTCAGTGAGTTAACTCTTAATGACATATAATTGCTCATAATAGCTTCTTATGACCTTCTGTGTTACTGTAGTACTAATTGTATATTCTCCTCTTTCATACTAACTTTATTTGGGCTATCTCTGTCTCTCTCTCTTTTTTTTCTATTTCTTTAGCTTTTTGATTTTTTTTTTCTGTAGCATATATTTAATAAGCTCTCTATTGATGGGAATATATGTTCTTGCTAGATCTTTGGTGTTCAAATAAATTAATAACTTCTTTGTACACTTATCATTATGGACATGTACAAGATAGTCATGATTGTTTTATTTCTGCTTTCATCTTTCTCCAGGCAGTTTTTGATCATATCTTTGATGTTTTATGTGATCCATTATTAACATGTTCTTTAGACTCCATATGTTTGTGTTTTTTGCATTTTTTTCTTTTATTTGATTGCTAGTCTCATACTATTGTGGTCAGAAAAGACGCTTGATATTATTTCAGTCTTAAACTTACTGAGACTAGTTTTCTGAACAGCCATGTGGTCTATTCTAGAGAATGTTCCATGGTCTTTTGAATAGAATGTGTTCTCTGCTGCTGTTAGATCGAATATTCATAGGTATGTGTTAATTTTGTCTGTGATAATACATCATTTAAGACCATTGTTTCCTTACTGATTTCCTGTGTGGATAATATGTCCATTGAGGTAGTGGGGATCTAAAGTCCCGTCTGCTATTTTGTCACTGCCAACATCTCTCCCAGTTTTTTTTTTTTTTTTTTTTAGCATTTGCTTTTTGAATTTAGATATTCCTACATTGGTTGCCTATATACTTAAAAATGTTACATCTTCTTGTTAAATGATCTATTTATCATTATGGAATGATCTTTATCTCGGTGTGGTTTCTGTTTTAAAGTTTGTTTTGTCTGATTTAAGCATTGCTACCTCAGCCTTTTTGTTTCTCTTTGCATGACATCTCTTTTTATCAGCTCTACCCTTTCAAACTCTGTTTCCTTAGATGTAAAATGAGTCTCTTATAGGATGCATATATATGTCTTAAAAAAAAATCTGTTCAGGTACTCTATGTGTTTCAATTGGAGCATCTGTTCCTTAATATTTAAACTAATTAGTGATAGTTATGAGATCCATCTAGTCAAGGCTATGGTTTTTCCAGTAGTCATGTATGGATGTGAGAGTTGGACTGTGAAGAAGGCTGAGCGCAGAAGAATTGATGCTTTTGAACTGTGGTGTTGGAGAAGACTCTTGAGAGTCCCTTGGGCTGCAAGGAGATCCAACCAGTCCATTCTGAAGGAGATCAGCCCTGGGATTTCTTTGGAAGGAATGATGCTAAAGCTGAAACTCCAGTACTTTGGCCACCTCATGTGAAGAGTTGACTCATTGGAAAAGACTCTGATGCTGGGAGGGATTGGGGGCAGGGGGAGAAGGGGACGACAGAGGATGAGATGGCTGGATGGCATCACGGACTCAATGGACATGAGTCTGAGTGAACTCTGGGAGTTGGTGATAGACAGGGAGGCCTGGCGTGCTGCGATCCATGGGGTCGCAAAGAGTTGGACACGACTGAGCAACTGAATTGAACTGATGTACTTAAATTTTTTCATTAATTTTTTCTTTGTATTCTTTTTTGTTCATTTCTCCTCCTTTGCTGTATTTAGTTCTATGTTTGGATTCCTTTTCCTTTTTTTATGTGCATCTATAATAGGTTTTTACCTTGTGGTTTACCATGATGATATATATAGTTTTAGCTTGAAGAACCCTTAAGTTCCAACAAAGTCTAACCACCATATATGTTTACTCCTCCTACTGACTTTGAATGTTTTTGATAACATGTTTGAAATATTTTTTCTATATCCCTTAACCATTTATTTTGGATACAGAGGATTTTACTTTTATCTTTTAACTTTCTTACATGCTTTATAACAGATTGAATTACTACCTTTACTGGACATTTATCCTTTACTGGATGTAAATATCCTTACAGTGATTTGTTCCTGTACGTTTTCCAAATTTCTAGTTGTGGCTTTTTCTTTTCTGCTTATGAGAGTGTCTAAAACATTTCTTTTAAGCCTGGTTTAGTGGTGGTCAAAATCTGCCTGCAGTGCAAGAGACCCTGGTTCGAGACCCCGGATTGGAAACATCC
Source organism: Aepyceros melampus (assembly GCA_006408695.1). Classification (NCBI taxonomy): domain Eukaryota; kingdom Metazoa; phylum Chordata; class Mammalia; order Artiodactyla; family Bovidae; genus Aepyceros; species Aepyceros melampus. The sequence goes on from SJXQ01010778.1 coordinate 65,590, forward strand.
CCTGGAGAAGCAAATGGCAAACAAACCACTCCAGTATCCTTGCCTGGAAAATCTCATGGACAGAGGAGCCTGGTGGGCTGCAGACCTTGAGATTGCAAAGAGGTGGGCACAACTGAGAGACTAACATTTTAGTGGTGGTGAACTATTTAGCTTTTGCTGGTTGGTAAACAACCCTTTATGTATTTTTCAGTCCTAAATGATAACTTTACCAGGTAGACTACTCTTGACTGTTGTTTTTTTTTTTTTTTTTTTTCAGTATTTTGAATGTATCATACCACTTCCTTCTGGCCAGAAAACTTTCTGCTGAAACATCAGCTGATGGTGTTATGAGAATTTCTTAGTATGTAAAGTTGCTTTTCTCTTGCTGCTTTTAAAATTTTATTATTTTTAATTGGAAGATAATGGCAATGTTGTGTTTGTTTCTGCCATACATCGTCATGTATCAGACATATGACCTCTACCCCTTGAATCATCCTCCCAACTCCTGCCACATTCAACCCTCTAGGTTGTCTCAGAGCACCAGATTTGAGCTCCCTGCATCATACAGCAAATTCCCACTGGCTATCTATTTTACATATGGTAATGTATATGTTTCAATGCTACTCTCTCAATTCATCCCACTGACTCCTTTCCCCACTGTATCCATAAGTCTATTCCTTATGTTTGCTTCTCTTTTATTGTCCTGCAAATAGGTTAATCAATATCATCATTCTAGCTTCCATATATATGCATTAATATATATTTGTTTTTCTCTTTCTGACTTACTTCACTCTGTGTAATAGGCTCTAGATTTATTCACCTCATTAAAGTGGACTGAAGTACATTCCTTTTTGCAGCTGAGTAATATTCCATTGTATATGTGTATCACATCTTTTTATCCATTAATCTATTGCTGAATCTCTAGATTGCCTTCATGTCCTAGCCTTGGCAAGAGTGCCAAGAAGAACTTTGGGGTACATGTCTTTTTCAACTCTGATTTCCTCAAGATATATGCTCAGTAGTGGAATTTTTGGATCATATGGTAGCTCTATTTTCAGTTTTTTTAAGGAACCCCCATACTGTTCTCTACAGTGATTGTACCAATTTATAGTCACACCAACAGTGCAAGAGGGTTCCCATTTCTCCACACCCTCTTTAGCATTTATTGTTTGTAGATTTGTTGATACTGGCCATTCTGACTGTCATGAAATGATATCTCATTATATATTTGATTTTCATTTCTCTAATAATGAGCCATGCTGAGCATTTTTTCATGTGTTTATAGGCCATCTGTATGTCTTCTTTAGAGAAATGTCTTTTTAGGCCTTTGGCCCACTTTTTTATTGGATTGCTTGTTTTTCTGGTATTGAGCTGCATAAGCCAACTATATATTTTTGAGATTAATCTTTTCAGTTCATTCATCTGCTATTAGTTTCTCCCATTCTGAGGGTTGTCTTTTCACTTTGCTTATAGTTTCCTTCACTGTGCAAAAGCTTTCCAGTTTAATTAAGTCTATTTGTTTATTTTTGTTTTTATTTCCATATTCTAGGAGGTGAATCAAAGAGGATCTTGCTGTGATTTATGTCAAAGAGGGTTCAAAGAGGGTTCTCAATATGTTTTCCTCTTAGAGTTTTGTAGTTTTTGGTCCTACATTGAGTTCTTTAATCCATTTTTAGTTTATTTTTGTGTATAGTGTGAGGAAGTATTCTAATTTCAGCCTTTTACATGTAGCTATTCAATATTTCCAGCAACACTGGGAACTGAAGAGAGTGTCTTTTCTCCACTGCACATTCTTGTCTTCTTTGTCAAAGATAAGTTGCCCATAGATGCATGGATTTATCTACAGGCTTTCTTTCTTGTTCTATTGGTCTATATTTCTGCTTTTGTGTCAGTACCATGCTGTCTTGATGACTGTCACTTTGTAGTATAGTCTGAAGTCAGGAAGATTGATTCCTCCAGTTCCATTCTTCTTTCTCAAGATTGCTTTGGGTGTTAGCAGTCCTTTGTGTTTCCATGCAAACTTTGAAATTATTTGTTCTAGTTCTATGAAAAATGCCATTGGTAGTTTGCTAGTGATTGCAGTGAATTTATAGATTGCTCTGGTGAGTATATTAAACCTAGACAACATATTAAGAAGCAGAGATATTTGTTTGCCAACAAAGGTCCATCTAGTCAAAGCTATGTTTTATCCAGTAATCATGTATGGGTGTGAGAGTTGGAACATAAAGAAAGTTGAGTGCCAAAGAATTGATGTTTTTGAACTGTGGTGTTGGAGAAGACTCTTGGACAGCAAGGAGATCAAACCAGTCTTTCCTAAGGGAAATCAGTCCTGAATATTCATTGGAAGGACTGATGCTGAAGCTGAAGCTCTAATACTTTGGCCACCTTATGTGAAAAACTGACTCATGGAAAAAGACCCTGATGCTGGGAAAGATTGAAGCCAAGAGGAGGAGATGACAGGGAATGAGATGGTTGGATGGCATCACTGACTTGAAGGATATGAGTTTGAGAAAGCTCCATGAGTTGGTGATGGACAGGGAAGCCTGGCATGCTGCAGTCCATGGGTCCAAAAGAGTCAGAGATGACTGAACAACTGAACTTTGATAGTATAGTTCTTTTCACAATATTGATTATTTCATTTCAAGTACATGGTATATCTTTCTATCTGTTTGTATCATCTTTGATCACTCTCATTAGTGCTTTATAATCTTCTGCATACAGATCTTTTGTCTCTTTAGGTGAATTTATTCCACAGTATTTTATTCCTTTTGTTATCATGGTGAATGGAATTGTTTCCTTAATTTCTCTTTCTGATTTTTCAGTTAGTGCCTAGAAATGTTAGGGATTTCTGGGTATTAATTTTATATCCTGTGACTTTACTATATTCATTGATTAGGTCTAGTAATTTTCTGGTGGCATCCTTAGGGTTTTTATGTACAGTACCGTGTCCTTTGCAAGCACTGAGGGTTTTACTTCTTCTTCTTCAATCTGGATTCCTTTGATTTCTTTATCTTCTCTGATTGCTGTGTCTAGGACTCCTAAACTATGTTGATATATAATAGTGGTGAGAGTGGGCACCCTTGTCTTTTTCCTGATTATAGAGAAAATGCTTGCAGGTTTTCACCATTGTTTGCTGTGTGTTTGTTATGTATGGACTTTATTATGTAACATGTTCATTCTATGTCTACTTTGTGGCATACTCAGTTGAGTCTGACTCTGTGTGACCCCAGGGACTGTAGTTCGTGGAGTTCTCCAGGCCAGCATACTGGAGTGGATAGCCTTTCCCTTCTCTGGGGGATCTTTCCAACCCAGGGACTGAACCTAGGTCCTCTGCATTGCAGGCAGATTCTTTACCAGCTGATCCTCAAGGGAAGCCCACTTTCTGGAGACTTGTAATCAAGATTGAGTCCTGAGTTTTGTCAAAAGCTTTCCTTGCATCTATTGAGATGATCATATGGCTTTTTATCTTTTGATTTGTTAACATGGTATATCACATTGATTGATTTGTGTATAACTGAAGAATCTTTGCATCCCAGGGATAAAGCCCACTTGATCATGATGTATGAACTTTTCAATGTGCTGTTGGTTCTGTTTGCTGGAGTTTTGTTGAGGATTTTTGCATCTCCATTCAACAGTGATATTGGCCTGTAATTTTATATATTTTTTGGTAGCATCTTTGTCTGGTTTTTGTATCAGTGTGAGGGTGGCCTCATAGAATGAATTTGAAGTCTTCTTCCTCTGAAGTTTTCTGGAGGAGTTGGAACAGGATAGATGTTAGCTTTTCTCTAAACTTTAGGTAGAATTTGCCTGTGAAGCCATCTGGCCCTGGAAGTTTGTTTGTTGGAAGATTTTTGATTATAGTTTTGATTTATGTGCTTGTGATTGGTCCGTTCACATTTTCTACTTCTTCCTAGTTCAGTTTTGGAAGGTTATACTTTTCTAAGAATTCGTCCATTTCTTCCAAGTTGTCCATTTTATTGGCATATAGTTTCTCATAGTAGTCTCTTATGATCCTTTGCATTTCTGTGTTGTCTGTTGTAACGTCTCCTTTTTCATTTACAATTTTATTGATTTGAGTCTTCTTCCTTTTTCTCTTGAGTCTGGTTAACAGTTTTTCAAACAGTTTATTTGTCTTCTCAAAGAATCAGCTTTTATATTTACTGATCTTTGCTATTGCCTCCTTTATATATTTTTTTCATTCATTATTATTATTTTGCTTGGATCTTTATGATTTCATTCCTTCCACTAAAGTTGAGTTTTTTTCTCTTTTTCTTGTAGCTTTAGGTGTAAGATTAGGTTATGTATTTGTTATTTTTCTTGCTTTTGAGGTAAGCTTGTATTGCAATAAACTTCCCTCTTAGCATCACTTTTATTGCATCTCATAGGCTTTGAATTGTCTTGTTTTCATTGCCATTTATTTCTAGGTTTATTTTTATTTTCTTTTTTATTTCTTCAGTGATCTGTTTGCTATTCAGAAGTGTATTGTTTAGGCTTATGTGTTTGTTTTTATGTTTTTTTTTTTCCTTTGTAGTTGATATCTAATCTTTCAGTGTTATTGTCAGAAAAGATGCTTGAAATGATTTCAAATTTTTTAAAACTTAGCAAGGTTGATTTATGACCCAAGCTGTGATCTATCCTGGAGAATGTTACATGTGCACTTGAGAAAGAAAGAAAAACAAAAAAGAAAGAAATCTGTTTTTGGATGAAATGTCTTGTTAGATCTACCTGGTCCAAGATATCATTTAAAGCTTGTGTTTCCTTATTAATTTTCTATCTGAATGACCTATCCATCAGTGTGAGTGGTGTATTAAAGTCCCCCATTACTGTGTTACTTTCAATTTTGTCTTATGTATTTGATTATGTATTGAGGTGCTATGTTGGGTGCATATATATTTATAATGACTATATTGTCTTTTTGGATTTATCCCTTGATCATTATAGTGTCCATTGTCTCTTGTAATGGAGAGAGACATTTTATTTTAAATTTTAAATTTTATTTTAAATTTTATTTTATGTGATATGAGTATTTCTACTTCCACTTTCTTGTGATTTCTATTTGCATGGAATATATTTTTCCAACCCCTCACTTTGAGTCTGTATGTATTCCTAGGTCTGAGGTGGGTGTATATATATATATATATATATATATATATATATATATAAATTTTATCCATTCAGCCGATCTGTGGCCATTGGTTAGAAAATATATTACACTTACATTTAAAGTAATTATTGATATATATGATCCTATTACCATTTATTTTATTATTTTGGGGTTGTTTTATAAGGCATTTTCTTTCTCTAGTGTTTCCTTTCAAGACAAATTCCTGTAGTATTTGTTATAGAGCTGGTTGAGTAGTGGGGAATTCTCTTAACTTTTGCTTATGTATAAAGCTTTTGATTTCTCCTTCCAATCTGAATGTGATCCTTTCTGAGAAAGTAATCTTGGTTGTGGCTTTTTTTTTTTTTTCTTATTATTTTAAGTATATTCTGCCATTCCTTTCTCTCTTCTCGGGTTTCTGTTGAAAGATGAGCTGTTAGCCTTATGGGGATCTCCTTGTATGTTATCTGTTCCTTTTCACTTGGTACTTTACTTATTTGTGTTTAATATTTGTTTACTTGATTAATATTGTCATAGCATGTTTCTCCTTGAGTTTATCCTATATGGGAGTCTCTGGCCTTTTTGGGCTTGGGTGCTATTTACTTTCCCACTTTAGAGAATTTTTCAATTATTTTTGCTGTTGTTCAGTCACTCAGCATGTCTGACTCTTTGCTACCCCCACAGACTACAGCACACTGGGTTTCTCTTTCCTTCATTACATTTTGGAGTTTGCACAAACTCATGTCTATTGAATTGGTGATGCCATCTGACCATCTCATCCTCTGTCACAGCCTTCTCCTCTTGCCTTCAGTCTTTCCCAGGTCAGGGTCTTTTCCAATGAGTTGGCTTTTCACATCAAGTGGCCAAAGTATTGGAGCTTCAGCTTCAGCATCAGTCATTCCAATGAATATTCAGGGTTGACTTTCTTTAGGATTGACTAGTTTGATTTCCTTGCAGTCCAAGGGACTCTCAAGAGTCTTTTCCAGCACCATAATTCAAAAGCATCAATTCTTTAGGGGGTCAGACTCCTTTATGGTCCAACTCTCACATCTGTACATGACTACTGGAAAAACCATAGCATAGCCTTGACTATACTGACCTTTGTTGACAAAGTGATGTCTCTGCATTTTATAATCTCTTTAAATATATCCTCATAACTTGTCTTTTTTTTTTTTTTCTTGTTCTTCTGGAATCCTTATGTTTCAAATGTTAATGCACTTAATGTTGTGCCAGAAGTCTCTGAGACTATCTTCTTTTCTTTTTATTCTTTGTTCTTTATTCTGTTCTGTTTCAGTTATTTCTACCATTCTTTCTCCTAGCTCACTTATCCATTTTTCTGCTTCAATTATTCTGCTATTATTCCCTCTAATATATTTTTAATCTTAGTTATTGTGTTGTTCACTGTTGATTGTGTCTTCTTTAATTCTCCTAGTTTCTTGTTAAACATTTATTGTATCTTCTCAATCTGTGCCTCTAGTCTATTTATCTGTGCTTCCCTCTTATTTCCATCAACTTTACCATCATTATTTTGAATTATTTTTCAGGTGACGGTTATTTCCTCTTCATTTGTTTGATCTTGTGTATTTTCACCTTGTTCCTTCATCTGCTGCATGTTTCTATGCCTCTTCATTTTTTTTTTTTTAATTTACTGTGTTTGGAGTCTCCTGTCTGCAGGCTGGAAAGTCATTAGTCAGTACAGTTCAGTCGCTCCATGTCCGACTCTTTGTGACCCCATGAATTGCAGCACGCCAGGCCTCCCTGTCTATCACCAACTCCCAGAGTTCACTTAGACTCATGTCCATTGAGTCCGTGATGCCATCCAGCCATCTCATCCTTGGTCGTCCCCTTCTCCTCCTGCCCCCAATCTCTCCCAGCATCAGGGTCTTTTCCAATGAGTCAACTCTTCACATGAGGTGGCCAAAGTACTGGAGTTTCAGCTTTAGCATCATTCCTTCCAAAGAAATCCCAGGGCTGATCTCCTTCAGAATGGACTGGTTGGATCTCCTTGCAGTCCAAGGGACTCTCAATCCCCTTCTCCTCCTGCCCCCAATCCCTCCCAGCATCAGGGTCTTTTCCAATGAGTCAACTCTTCACATGAGGTGGCCAAAGTACTGGAGTTTCAGCTTTAGCATCATTCCTTCCAAAGAAATCCCAGGGCTGATCTCCTTCAGAATGGACTGGTTGGATCTCCTTGCAGTCCAAGGGACTCTCAAGAGTCTTCTCCAACACCACAGTTCAAAAGCATCAATTCTTCAGCACTCAGCCTTCTTCACAGTCCAACTCTCACATCCATACATGACCACAGGAAAAGCCATAGCCTTGACTATACTTTCCTCTTAACTGTGGTGTCTGCTCCCCATGGATGGGGTTTGGCCAGTGCCTTGTGAAACTTTCTTGGTTGGGGGTGTCTGTGTTCTGGTGGATGGAGCTGGATCTTGTCTCCCTGAAGGGAAATGCTATGCCCAGTAGTTTGTTTTGGGTGTCTTGGTTTGGTGCGTCTTTGGGAAGTATTTCTGCCAATGGGCAGTCTAAAGCCTTGACATGAAGCATCTTCCACTGGACCTAGCTGGCCTTTGGATGGGACTTGGTGTTAGTGTTGAGATGGAGGCCTTGGGAATACTTTCACCTATTAATGTTCCATGGGGTTGGGGAATTCTCTGGTGGTCCAAAGTTCTGGACTCAGGTATCTCATTTTGGAGGTTTAGGCCCAACCCTTTACTGTAATACCAAGTCTCCACAAGTCACACAGCAAAGAAGATAAAACTCCAAAACTAATGGTGAAACTCAACACTTAGCACTCAACAGCTAAGAACACTCAAAAATACTTGCATAAGTACAATGAGAAAAGAATAGAGAAAAAAGGATGAAAGCAGGAGTCAAAAAGAGAGAGCAATCATAGGAACAGTCAAACCTCTAAGTGAAAATGAAAATTATTAAACTCACAAAAATTTAAATTAAAAAAAACATGGCAAAAATGCAGTTTAACTAAGCAATACTGTAAAATTATGAAACAATAAAATGAATTTATTTAAAAATAGGATGTTTATTTCCAGTTTTTTAAGGAATCTCCACACTGTTCTCCATAGTGGCTATACTAGTTGCATTCCCACCAACAGTGTAAGAGGGTTCCCTTTTCTCCACACCCTCTCCAGCATTTATTGCTTGTAGACTTTCGGATCACAGCCATTCTGACTGGCATGAAATGGTAATTCATCGTGGTTTTGATTTGCATTTCTCTGATAATGAGTGATGTTGAGTATCTTTTCATGTGTTTGTTAGCCATTTGTATGTCTTCTTTGGAGAAATGTCTGTTTAGTTCCTTGGCTCATTTTTTGATTGGGTCATTTATTTTTCTGGAATTGAGCTGCAAGAGTTGCATGTATATTTTTGAGATTAGTTGTTTGTCAGTTGCTTTATTTGCTATTATTTTCTCCCATTCTGATGACTGTCTTTTAACCTTGCTTATAGTTTCCTTTGTTGTGCAGAAGCTTTTAATTTTAATTAGGTCCCATTTGTTTATTTTTGCTTTTATTTCCAATATTCTGGGAGGGGGGTCATAGAGGATCCTACTGTGATTTGTGTCAGAGAGTATTTTGCCTATGTTCTCCTCTAGGAGTTTTACAGTTTCTGGTCTTACATTTAGATCTTTAATCCATTTTGAGTTTATTTTTGTGTATGGTGTTAGAAAATGTTCCTGCCTTATGACCTAGCAATCCCACTGCTGGGCATACACACCGAAGAAACCAGAATTGAAAGAGACACGTGTACACAAATGTTCATCACAGCACTGTTTATAATAGCCAGGACATGGAAACAACCTAGATGTCCATCAGCAGAAGAATGGATAAGAAAGCTGTGGTACATATACATAATGGAGTATTACTCAGCCATTAAAAAGAATATATTTGAATCAGTTCTAATGACGTAAATGAAACTGGAGCCTATTAAACAGAGTGAAGTAAGCCAGAAAGAAAAACACCAATACAGTATACTAACACATATATATGAAATTTAGAAATATGGTAACGATAATCCTGTATGTGAGACAGCAAAAGAGGCACAGTTGTATAACCCAAAGATGTATAAGACAGCAAAAGATACACAGTCTTTTGGACTCTGTGGAGAGGAAGAGGGTGGGATGATTTGGAAGAATAGCATTGAAACATGTCTAATATCATATATGAAATGAATCAGCAGTCCAGGTTTGATGAATGATACAGGATGCTTGGGGCTGGTGCCCTGGGATGACCCAGAGGGATGGTAAGGGGAGGGAGATGGGAGGGGGGTTCAAGATGGGGAACACATGTATACCTGCGGTGGATTCATGTTGATGTATGGCAAAACCAATACAATATTGTAAAGTAATTAGCCTCCAATTAAAATAAATAAAAAAATAAAAATAAGATGTTTAGAAAAGAAAAAAGTAGGTTATAAAAGTAAAAAGTAAATAAATAATAAGGAACATTAAAAAAATATGAAAAAGAAAAATGTGGTGGTAGATATATAGAGAGTGGTCCTGAGAAGAATGTCCATGTAATTCCTCTGTTTTCCTGCTCCAGTTGATTTGCCTACTCAAAAAAGTACTCCAGTATCTGTAGGAAAGTCTCTGGACCTGTTTTGGGAAGTGAAGGGTTAGCTCAGACTCAGATCTTGCTTACTCCAGCTGATACTTGCTCTCAAAGTCTACAAAGTAAAAGAAAAGTGAAGTTGCTCAGTCATGTCTGACTTTTTGCGACCCCATGGTTCAGTCCCTGATTCAAGGATTGAACCCAGGTCTCCCGCATTGTAGGCTCTGAGCCACCAGGGAAGTCCAAAGTTGTCCATGAAGTCCACAGTCTCAGGCAGCTGTAAGAGTGATTTATCCTTCTTTTCTTGACTCTCACAGCCCCTGATGTTCCCTTTTGGTTTTGGGCCTGCCTCAGCTTGTAGGTCACTCTTTGGTGTCTGTTCTCTGCCCAGACACAAGGGGATAAGAGTAGCATTTAATAGGGTTCACTGGCTCAGTCGGGTTTAGGAGAATGGGGGTTATGGCAGACACAGTTGACGTGTCTGGGGAGTGCCCACCATGGTTGGGACCTGCAAGAGGTCACCATAGTCTGAGGCATGTCATGCACTTCCCCAGGGGAGTTGGTCCTGCATTGTGGACCCTTGTGGAGCCAAGCCGCTCAGGCTTCCAGGATGATGTGAGTGATCTATCCCAGTTCACAGTCTGGCAGTAGCTGCAAACCCTGGGGCTGGGACTATAGTGGCCCCCTGCCTTCCACCTCGGGCATTTATATTGGTTTCTCTATCGCTGGAGCTACAGACTGTAGCTATTTAACCCCCCTTCAACATTCATTAAGATGGGGTCCTGTGTCTGTGAGCATGTGGAATCAGAGAGTACCCCTGGGAATGATCTTTTGCCTCTCTGGTGGGCCCATGCTTTTCCCTTGACTCCCTCAGTATCTTCATGGACGCCAATCCAGTCCTCTTTCTGAGGTTAGAGTCCTGAAGCCTGAGCCTGATGAGAGCTGCTTCTCAGCTGGGAAGTGCTGTTCCACAACAATCTCTGGTGAATGTTCTCAGCTTTGCCTTCAGAGCACCTGTCTCTGAACTCATCACTGTAGTTTCCTCTGAGGTTATGAAGCTCCCCCATGACCCTGCCTGTAAGGGGGTTTCCTAGCATGTGGAAACTCCTCCTTCATGACTCCTTCCCCAGGCTCAGGTCACCATTCTGAAATCTTTTGCCTACCTTTTTATCTTTATCTTTTGCTCTACTTCATTCTGAGGAAATTGACTTGCCTTTTGGAAGTCTGCAGTCCTCTGCCAGTGTTCGGAATGTGTTCTGTAGGTGCTGTTCTGCATGCAGATGAGTTTTTGATGTATTTGTAGACGGTAAGTTCTCTCTGTCTTATTCCTGTGCGATCTTGAAAGTCCTCTCTTGCTGCTTTTAAGATTGTGTTTTCCTTAATTTTTGCCATTTTCATTATAAGACATATTGGTTCAGACTTTTTTGAGTTCATCTTGTAGATGGTGAGTTCTCTCTGTCTTATTCCTATGCGATCTTGAAAGTCCTCTCTTGCTGCTTTTAAGATTGTGTTTTCCTTAATTTTTGCCATTTTCATTATAAGACATATTGGTTCAGAATTTTTTGAGTTCATCTTGTTTGGGGTTCTCTGTGGATGTGATGTCTGTTTTCTTTCTCAGGTTAGGGAAATTTTCAGCTATTATTGCCTCAGATAATTTCTCTACCTTTTTCTCCTACTTTTCTCCTTCTGGGATCTTGATAATGTGAATATTAGTGTGTTTAATGTTACCCAAGATTTCTCTTAAAATAGTCTTATTAAAAATCCCCATTCAGCTTGAGGGATTTCCACTAGTCATCTGATCTACTGTTTTCTTTCTAGTGTATTTTATGTCAGTTGGATTCTTCAGGTTCCTCTTTGTATTTCCTAACTATGTTGAAATTTTCACTCTGTTCAGCCATTCTTATGAATTCTGTGAGCATCTTCATGATCATTACCTTGAATTTGTATCAGATAGATTGCTTGTGTGTATGTGTGTGCTCAGTCACTTTAGTCATGTCTGACTCTTTGCGACTCTATAGACTATAGCCCACCAGGCCTCTCTGTCCATGGGATTCTCCAGGCGAGAATACTGGGGTGGGTTGCTATGCCCTTCTCCAGGGGATCTTCCTAACCCAGAGATTGAGCCCATGTCTCCTGAATCTCCGGTGCTGCAGATAGATTCTTTACCCACTGAGCCACCCGGGAAGTGCAAACAGATTGTTTAGGCCTACTTTGTTTAGTTCTTTTTCTGAGGTTGTCTCTTATTCTTTTGAACATATCATTCTGTCTCTTCATTTTGTGTAATTTTCTATGTTTAATTTTATTTAGTAATTAGGTAAGTTATATTTCCCAATCTTAGAGAAAAGGCTTTATACAGGAGCTGTTCTGTAGGGCCCAACAGCATGCTCTGCTCTGATCAATAGCACTGTGTTCTGTGGTCCTCCCATGTGGGCTACATAAGCTCTTCTTTTGTGGTGGAACTGACTACTGTGGGCTTGCTGGTAGGTGGAGCTGCTCTCAGTACATTTATGTCTATGCTGGACAGAAGTATAGGCATCTTGCACTGTTGCCGGTATAGTCTGAGAAGATATCAGCCCACTGAAGGATGGAGTTGCATCCCCACAAGGCTTTCCACCTAGCTAGGAAGACTTGGCAATGGTGTCAGTCTAACAAAGGGCCTGTCAGGTCTTTTGTGGCTGTTGGTATAGCACTGGGGCCTAACATTGGTACTGGCCTGCTGCAAGGTGAGGCTGTGGCTCCATACAGTGTGAGCATGATCCAGGGGCTGGGTTCTGATGCTGATGCACTGATAGGTAGCACTGGATGCCCATGTGACTGTCTACCTAGCTTGAGAGCCTTCGGACTGCTGAAGACCTGATAGAGGGGTCGGAAGCAGCTGTGTCCCCAGGGAAATAAGCTAGAGGGAGAGTTACATAGTGGTTCTGGTGTTATCATAGTAAAATGAGTTTTCCAAAATGGCTGCTGCCAGCATCTCCATCTTTAGAGAGAGTTCTAGTTGGTTCCTGTTTATCCAGGAAATTCTCCAAGGGGTTTATCCTGGCTCCTTTCAAATTACTGCCTGTGTGCTAGGACTTGGAGATTGTGAGGTTTTGTGTGAGCCTTCTAAGAATGCAGTCTCCTTTTTGCTATAGCCCTCTAGTGCTCCCAAACATAAGCACAACTGAGTTTTAAAGCCAGTTATTCTAAGGCCTTACCTTACTGATGCAGAATCCCAAGCTGGGGAGCCCAACACAGGGTTCAGATCCTTTACTCCTTGGGGGGAGTATTATAATATTGCTCCTGTTTGTGAGTCACCAACCTGAAGGTATGAATCTGCTCCTATCTCTTATCTTGTTGTAGTTCCTTCTTTATTACTTTAGTTGTGAAAAGTCTTTTCTGATAGCTTTCAGGCTATTCTCATTGATAGTTTTTTCCAAAAGAGGTTGTAATTTTGGAATGTCCTTGGGAAAACAGAATTCAGTCTTCCTAACTCTGCCATCTTGGCCCCACTCTGTAATATACTTGATTTGATTTAGTTCAGTTCCTAAACATATCCTGAGCAATAAAGTACATTTTAGTCCTGGGATATTTATAAAGTATTGGTACTCACCCTTACTAGAAGGGAAGCTAAGATGTACAAAATTAGCTAAAATGTAGTGTACAATTTTAAAGACTAGAAGAATGCAATAAATAAACTTAGGTACATTGAAGAATGTGAGTTATTTCCATCTGGGATTATCCAAAGAATGCAACAGAAAAGATGAAAGTAAAATAAGTGTTATGTTACTGGAGAAAATTTGAAAAGTAAAAGTGACATTAGATTAGATTGAATGCCAGGACACTTCTAGAGACAGTGAGAGAGATTCTGGGAAAGGTAGATTAGAGTTAGAGCATTCAAGAGTTGGATCACAAGGACAAGTACTCTGGACATCATTGTGTAGATGATGGAAACATTTGAGTTTGAGCATGAAACTGATAGAATGTAAGCAGTGCTAAGATGAACAAAACTCACATTAGTTTATTGTAAAGACAGACTATGTGCACAATAGAAATGGGTGGCTAGTGTTTTCTCCTCTCATTATTATAGTTATTAGTTAAAACAATGCAATATTTACAATGTGAGAAAGAGACTTCAGGTAGATGGCTTTGTGGTATGTCTGTAATAATAACCAATACATTATAAATATTAATTAATAATATATTAATTCTCATATTATTACTTAATAACACCTATCACTTAATTGTGATATAAGATTTTTATTTTGTGTGTGTTTGTATCCTTTCAGTAGTCTCTGTTTCTTTCTTTCTAAATTCAATACATTCTTTTAATGTCAGATCAGAATTCATCATTCCTATGAATCCAAAACTGGCTTTCTTTAGCTCTTGTTATTTTCCACTGACTTGAATTTATTTTTCATTTGTGATCTAAAGCATGTAGATAAATAATATACTTATGTTCATATATTACTTGGTTAACTTATTCTTTTATTCATCCTGAATCTCTCGTCTTTTCTCATATCTTTGTATGTGTTTTTCTATAATTTACCTCCTTTTTGTTTTGAGCATATGGCAGATACTGAGGAAATATGTACAGTGAATTATGGTAGTCCTTTTAGAATAATATGTATTTTCATTCTCCAACATTTGGAATTCAATTAATCTGCACAGGTGGAACCTGAACAGGATCAAAGTGGATCCAGGGATGATTACATGCTTGTAACTATAAAAAAAGAAGGCTTTGTGTTGTTCTGTCCTCATATTTAAGTTATTGGAATGTGTATATTTTAATCTATAAGAGCTACAATGAGTCACACAATGGTTTGCTTAGAAGCAAATAGACATCTCTCTCCCAACATTTAATGAACCCTGCCCCATAGAGTTTGAATAAGTATCATTTCCTTGGTTCTCAGTTGGATATTTTCCCTGTATTATAAATAGTTTAAAGATGGAGCTTCCACATGTTTAGTCAGTTCTTTCCATTGTTTAGAAAAAGCAAGTCTATGTTTCTGATGTTCCAATTAATTAATTTTGATCACAGGTCCTACTTATACCAGAGTAGCAAAGTGTGTTAAAAAGTGAGAGTGTGGTGAAATTTGATTTGGATTATAATAGTTCAGTTCAGTTCAGTTCAGTCGCGCAGTCGTGTCCGACTCTTTGCGACCCCATGAATCGCAGTACGCCAGGCCTCCCTGTCCATCACCAACTCCCGGAGTTCACTCAGACTCACGTCCATTGAGTCTGTGATGCCATCCAGCCATCTCATCCTCGGTCGTCCCTTTCTCCTCCTGCCCCCAATCCCTCCCAGCATCAGGGTCTTTTCCAATGAGTCAACTCTTCGCATAAGGTGCCCAAAGTACTGGAGCTTCAGTTTTAGCATCATTCCTTCCAAAGAAATCCCAGGGTTGATCTCCTTCAGAATGGACTGGTTGGATCTCCTTGCAGTCCAAGGGACTCTCAAGAGTCTTCTCCAACACCACAGTTCAAAAGCATCAATTCTTCTGCGCTCAGCCTTATAATAGTACTATTGAGTAAAACATGGATGGTAAGGTAGAAGAAGTGAGCCCCAGAAAGAGAGAACATGAGTGACTCAAGACTCACAGAACTTGTCAGTTGGAAAAGCTCTTTCTGATTTTATTATATTGGCCCACTCCAAAATCTTGCAATGAGAAATGATATAAATATATGTCACAGAGGCCCTTTAAGATCAAATCGTATCCTCTTTCATAAATGTTTTCTTCACACATCAGTAGAAACATGTTTTGATTCATATTAGAATTTGTGGTTCAACTGCATTTTAATTATCTAACTTTAATTATCTGGGAGGCCTGGCGTGCTGCAATTCATGGGGTCGCAAAGAGTCGGACATGACTGAGCAATTGAACTAAACTGAACTTTAATTATCTAATTTGGAATTCAATTTTGTCTTGCATTGTATCAGTTAATTTTCCACCAGAAAGTTACTTTGAACTCCTCAAAGATAATATTAACTAAGAAGATGGTATTTTCACAGGTACCAATAAGTAATAATAAGTAACTTCAATCATGATGGTTTTCATTTTCTTCAGTGATGCTTGATGTCAGCAGTTCTTCAAGAGTCTAATATCAGAAGTTCCACTCAGTGATGTAGAAGACAGAAGAGAATTTTTTTCACTTAATATCTAGATTGAAATATTCTTGAAATAAGTGACTGTTTCTCATGTACTTATAATTCTTTAGTGCTTAGTATTAATGTGTGTTTTTGTATGCTTTAATGCTTAGCAATAATGTGTGTGTGTGCATCTGCTCAGTCGTGTCTGACTCTTTGCGACTCCATGTATTGTGGCCCACAAAGCTCCTCTGACCATGGAATTCTCCAGACAAGAATACTGGAATGGGTTGCCATTTCTTACTCCAGGGGATCTTCCCAACCCTGGGACTGAACCTGTATATCTTGCATCTCCTATGTTGGCAGACAGATACTTTACTGCTGCACTACGTGAGAAGCTCCAATGCTTAGTATTAATAATTGTTATTTACTGAATCTTCACTCTGTGTTCAGGACTTTAACAACATATCAATCCCCATATCAATCTTGTGCTGTGCTCAGTCCCTTTACTTGTGTCGGGGCAATAATACTGCAATGGGTTGCACTGCCCTCCTCCATGGAACTTCCCAACCCAGAGACAGAACCCTTGTCTGCTGTGTCTCCTGTACTGCGGGCAGATCCTTCATCACTGAGCCACTTACAAAATAAATCTTTCCCACTTTGATTACAGATGAATACACTAATGAATAAGATAGTTGAACAATTTGTTCAAAATCTCAAAGCTAATATGTGGTAGAGTGGAATAAAAATTATCAGAGACTGTAAGGGTCTAAATCTTCCAACATTTTCCTTTATATCACATACACACAGTATCTCATTTCATAGAGAACAACTTAAATATTTATATGGTAATCAGTATATTATATTCAGCTAAGGATCATGGGTAACAAAGGGACTCTAAAAGGAAGCAGAAGGTATGATCAATTTCATAAATAATGTTGTGATAATAATTCTATATTTCATTTTTCAATATTCTCTAATGCATTCTTTAGATTCACCATTTATTTTTAAAATTAATAATTTGTATTAATAAATGTTATTATCTATACTTTATACCAAATGTTACTGAGTCATAGAAAAAAATAACATGTAATTCATGACTTTTGGCCTTGAAAAAAAAAAAAAAAACTTTAGGGATTTTCAGATACCAATACGTCATTTAACAATTAATAATAATGGGTAACATTTCTCAACTGTTTACATTGTGTCCACTACTCTGTTGAGCATGTGTTGTGTGTTAGTTGTTCAGTCGTGTCCGACTCTTTGCAACACCATGGACTGTAGTCCACCAGGCGTCTCTGTCCGTGGAATTCTCCAGGCAAGAATACTGGAGTGGATTGCCATTCCCTTCTACAGAGGAACTTCCCAACCCAGGAATCGAACCCTGGTTTCCTGCATGGCAGGCAGATTCTTTACCGTTTGAGCTACAGGGAAGTCTCATGTTGAGCATAATAAAGTTGTATTACATCTGTTGACTTGAAATAAATATATTGCCATATATTTCACTAGCAAAAACATGTTTGCTCAGGATCAGCAAGAAATTGCATTTTAGGGTTTGCAACCATGTTGAACCATGTGAAACTCCTTGTATTGATTGCAAGGGAAGGTAGACTCTTTAAAAAGGGAAAAGGAAGTTGGGAAAGCTGTAGTAAACACAGTTCAAGGCTTGCATTGGCTGAGTCCTTCCCAGGGAAGAAGAGGAGTCTTTTTTCTATCCATTGAGCTTTGTTGTAATAGCAGATCATAAAAGATCTCTCAACATTATTTAATTGAGATCTTTGTTGATTTGTTAATTTATTTTTACATTTACCCCCTTTTAATCAACATCTTTCTCTGGTAAAATGATGGTGGGAAGTTGTTACAAATGTTAATACAAGAGATAATGGGACCTTAAGCCCTGTAATCCTCTACTATGGGTATTATGACCATAAATTTATAGGGCATTGATAAAATCCTGAAACAGGTTTTGAGGGATCTTTTAAAGTCTTTATGGGAGGTATGCCATGAATTTTGCCAACAGTTGAAGATTTTGCCAGTAAGAAAGGTAGCAGCTGATTTAACAAGCACAAATGATGAGTGTCTTCAGAATCAGCTCTAGTACAGTCATGGATGAAGCAAATAAAAGGTGTCAAAGAGTCATTTAATTCACCTGGTTGCTTACTTTGATGACTAATATTAAATTCTAAAATTCATTCCCCTTTTGAGAGAAAGAAATGTATAAGGTGGATAAACTAAAGAGAAAAGAGTACGTCTCAAAGGATGTAACAAAAGAAAATAGGTTCAGAAATAAGAACCTATTAAAGTTAGAGGTCTCCACTATTTGAAATGTTTTAGTACTTTGAAGCAGGGGGTATTTATACTAGTCGGGTTGAGCATTGAGAATATGGCACTGTTGTCAGTTATGACTGGAAGAAATTCATCCTCAATCTGGAAAATCATTTCTCCAAGCCAATTAAGAGGGAGAATTGGGAAGAACCCTTGTATTCCTGAGCTGCTTAGAGGGCTGATGATGCCTCTAGTTATAAAATTTGTAACAATTTATTTTATAATTTCCTAGATTTTTGCAATAATAGCAGAAATTAGGAGGGTTTTTATTTTATTTAGGCATCTTCATTTTCTACAGTTAAAGATTAAGAATTTTGATAGTCTGCTTTTTAGATGATTCATTGAGACTACAAGAGAGTTGGTTGGCAGATTAACTAGATCTTGAGTAAACAGAGTTTTCCATTACATCCTGTTACTATTTTACCAGAAGGTAAAGGTCCTAGTTCAACCTATTAATCAATATAGAATTAAAAGCTATACAGGTACACTAAACATCCAAAGGAACACGAGAATTTTCTCAGAAAAATGATGTGTAGTCAATTGGAATTGTCATGAACAGATTCTTCAGTTTTTGTGTAGAAGCCTGAATTTTGTTCTAATTAACAGACGTTTTTGAAAAAGCCCTAGGAATTGTTCAAAGGAATAACTTCTCAATTTTTTGAGCCTGGTTATATAATAAGGTAGCAGGCTTTTCTCCTGGTTGTATTTCTAGAGGTCTTTCATGATTTTCTGTTAGTGGTTTTCATCCAATACTGGGCCTGGCCTTCACTGAAAAAAGAATGATTTAGTTGATATAAGTCAGAGAAACCAGGTCACTAAGTTTGAGGAACTTACATTAAATTTCTCAGCATATATATATATATATATATATATGTATCAGTTCAATTCAGGTCTGTCGCTCAGTCGTGTCTGACTCTTTTTGACCCCATGAATTGCAGAATGCCAGGCCTCCCTGTCCATCACCAACTCCCAGAGTTCATTCAAACTGACATCCATCAAGTCGGTGATGCCATCCAGCCATCTCATCCTCTGTCATCCCCTTCTCCTCCTGCCCCCAATCCCTCCCAGCATCAGAGTCTTTTCCAGTGAGTCAACTCTCTGCATGAGGTGGCCAAAGTACTGGAGTTTCAGCTTTAGCATCATTCCTTCCAAAGAACATCCAGGACTGATCTCCTTTAGAATGGATGTGTTGGATCTCCTTGCTGACCAATGGACTTTCAAGAGTCTTCTCCAACACCACAGTTCAAAAGCATCAATTCTTCAGCGCTCAGCTGTCATATATATATATATATATATATATATATATATGGATCTTTAGATACTTTGGGAAAATCTTTGACTATGCTCACATTTAAGTTCAGGGAATATAAGAAATTAAGGTTTTACCTCTAACTTCTTAAGACAGATTATGGCAACTCCAGAAGAAAAGGACTGGGGAAAGTTTCATTGAAAAGGGAAAGTTTAATAAAATAAATACTCTAATAGAATTGAATGCAAAGATGAAATGTAGGAAGATGGTGATGGAGGATGAGTCTGGTCATTAGGAGTTGGGAGAGAAAGAAATAATGTGTTAGAAGTGGAGCTTAAGGCATTTAAGCCAAGAAAAAGGCACCTGAGGCTTCAGGACCTGTTTTATCTTTCTTTAATCACTTGTTTGCCTTAATTAATCTTAAAATTTTATTTTGTCAGAGACAATTTTAGGTTCTTGATAAAGCTTGTAATCCTAAAAATAGCAATCAAAATAAGCATTCCACTCAGTCCTGGGGATTTTTTAGTTGTTGTAGTCCAATTTATTCTTAAGGAAACTAAGTTGGGAAATTTTGAATTTCCCCAATATGGCCATTGATATTCTAATTTGTCTTTGATCAGATGGGTCCATTTTAGTTAGAAATGTGCATGAATAAAGACTGAAGTTTCCAAATATAAAATTAGCTCAACCTCAACTGAATAGACATTTTTCCAAAGCAGAAATGCAGATGGCCAGCTAGCACATGAAAATATGCTCAACATTCCTTAATCACCAAGGTAATGCAAATCAAAACCACAATGTGACATCACCTCACACCTCTAAATTGACTATCATTAAAAAATGTACAAAAAAAAATTGTTGGTGAGAATGTGGAGAAAATGGAACCCTCAGACATTGTTGGTAAGAATTTAAACTGGTGAAACCACTGTGGAAAACAGTATGGAGTTTTCTCAAAAAAGCTAAAAGTTGAACTATCATATTATCCAGGATTTCCATTCCTGGGTATATATCTGAAGAAAATAAGAACACTAATTCAAAAAGCTACATGGACCACAATGTTCATAGTGGCATTATTTACAGCTGGTAAAATAATGAAGTAACCTAAATGTCCATCTACAGATAAATGCTTAAAGAAGAGGGGAGGGGATCAATGGCTGACAAGCATAGTTATTGGAGCAGCCCCCATTCCAGTAGGAATGGCTTCATGGCTTCTCAGACACCCTTGGTTTAAACAGTCTGATCTCAAAATTAGACCTATACACTAAATGATTGCTCACTTACAGAACAGGTCTTAACAGTAAAGATGAAACTTTAAAATAGATCTTTAATAAAGTGGGAATCATCAAATGCAAAGAGGGCATAAACTCAGATTCAGGACAAAGATATACCTTCAAACTCTAGCCTGGGCAAGAAAAGCAGTGAGTGACAACAGGCTCAGTTGTGGACACCATCCCTATTCACTGACATATTGCTTCTCATCCTGCTGACTACACCAGTTGTGTTGCTGATCCTGCTCATGACACCAATTGTATTGCTCTTCACACTGTTCACTGAACACAGGGTAGGCAAGGTATGAGCTAAGAGGCTGGAAGGAGACTCAAGGAGCTGTAGGAATTGCAGGCATATTTATCCTCTCCTGGTTGGCACAACAATCCATATAACACAGCCTCTGTCCTAGGTGACACAGCAGCCATAGCAGTAGATACACTATATATTCTCCTCTCATGGCTAACCCAAAGGACAGAGCCATGATTCAAAAGCAATCCAGACACTTTTTAGGTAGAGCCCATATATGCGTACAGCACAAAACATCCCATGACCAAGCATATTAAAAAAGAGAGACATTGCTTTGCCAACAAACGTCCATCTAGTCAAGGCTATGGTTTTTCCAGTGGTCATGTATGGATGTGAGAGTTGGACTGTGAAGAAAGCTGAACGCTGAAGAATTGATACTTTTGAACTGTGGTGTTGGAGAAGACTCTTAAGAGTCCCTTGGACTGCAAGGAGATCCAACCAGTTCATCCTAAAGGAGATCAGTCCTGGGTGTTCTTTGGAGGGACTGATGTTGAAGCTGGTACCTCGTGATGTGCATGCACAGTGCTGTAAGTGATCTCAGCAGTTCAGTTCAGTTCAGTTCAGTTGCTCAGTCATGTCCGACTCTTTGCGACCCCATGACCTGCGCACGCCAGGCCACCCTGTCCATCACCAACTCCCAGAGTTTACCAAAACTCATGTCCATTGAGTTAGTGATGCCATCCAGCCATCTCATCCTCTGTTGTTCCCTTCTCCTCCTGCCCCCAATCCCTCCCAGCATCAGGGTCTTTTCCAATGAGTCAATTCGTCGCATGAGGTGGCCAAAGTATTGGAGTTTCAGCTTCAACATCAGTCCCTCCAATGAACACCTAGGACTGATCTCCTTTAGGATGGACTGGTTGGATCTCTTCACAGTCCAAGGGACTCTCAAGACTCTTCTCCAACACCACGGTTCACAAGCATCAATTCTTTGGTGCTCAGCTTTCTTCACAAGCCAACTCTCACTTCCATACATGACCATTGGAAAAACCATAGTCTTGACTAGACACACCTTTGTCAGCAAAGTAATGTCTCTGTTTTTTGATATGCTATCTAGGTTGGTCATAACTTTTGATCTCAGCAGTTACATAGTCATTATTTATGAATTATGGGGCAAGAGAGCCTGAATGTGCCATCTTGGCTGTTTTGCTCTCTTTCTACAGCTGACCAGCACTGAAACCTTCAGAGATCTTCTCTGGTTTATGAACAGTGGACCCAAAATAAATCGACTGCTAGATATTTCTCCAGCCAAGATCAGTTTATTCAGGATTGGCAGAGAATTGCAATTTGGGGTCTTCACAAGGTGTCGACATGGAAATTTCCACATGGAAAGGGAAGGATGACTCTTTTACAGAGGTAAAAATGAAATTGGGAAGGTTCTAGTAAACAAAGAATCCACGGTTTTTCATTGGCTGAATTCTTTCCAGGAAATAAGAGGAAACTTCCTTCTTCCCATTGGGCTCTGTTTTCATCCAGAGTAAGAGCTACCCCTTCTAGTTTCTTGCTTTTCTTGATTGATATTTCTCTTAAATTTTTGCACATCTAATTCTAACCTCATCTCTGTGAGATTGGGAATACATCAGATTAGATGGGTTAAGGCATTAATCCAAGTATCCTGATAAGTCAGAAGAGAAGAAGTGTGAGGATTTTCCCTAAATATTGGATTCAAACCTCCTAAATCTTGTTCCTTTCCTGGATACTTAATTACCATCCCCAAATATTGTCACTATCCACATTATAATGGTCTTGTCCCAAGGGCAGGCCCTATGTTTTAGAATGTTAAAGAAATAAACAAAAAGCTTATCTATAATCAATGCTGCCTATGCACAGCCTTTATATCCCATGTAAAACTTTATTCTATGAAACAAGCAGCCAAAGAATGATTTCAAATTACACTTCTAACCATTTTGGATATCCTGATAATGTCCTTGTGGAATTAAGGAGCTTTACTGTCTTCAAGATTGCAGCAGTGGAAATATGGTTTATGATAAATATTCCTATAGTATCTTCCATCCTACCTATTATGTAAACACATGCAGATGTTTCTGTTTTTTTTTTTTTTTTTCTTTGCTGGGAACTTATCCATTCCTCTGTCTCAATTCATATTATTGGAGCCTGACTGACTTTATGCCTAGCATCATTTGAACCATGAGTGCTCAACCAGCATGTATCACATTTATGGCCACAATAAATGTTTATGGATAAATATATAACCAAAGCTTGACTAATAATAATATTTATTGGTGACAATGGAAATAAATTTCTCTGCTGAGAATGCAAAGAAGGAGTAAGATAACATTTGCTGATAATTGTCTTTCCCAGTACATATGAATGGTTAAGGTGGTTGAGAAGAAGGAAAAAAAAAATTATTAAAGCTAGCCTGAGAATCAGTGAAAGGGAGAGGTCTTTGGAATTTTTAGTAATTTGAGTTAATTTATCCCCTTTTATCATTTTGATTAGTTGGAATTGGATTTCTAACATTTTAATCTATAAGACTTTCCTCTAACCTACATGGACTATAAAAACCCTGCTTGGTCTTTATGTTGCCTACTTGTCAACCTTGCCTAGATCATTCTACTTGCTTACTATGTTCTTCTACAACAAGCTTTCATTTTCTACAGCATGCCAAGATCTTTCCTGACTTTGCAAATAAGCCCATCTGCCTGGAATTCCCTTTCTCTGATAGCTTACACAGATGACCATTCTCAATATTTAGGTCTCAGCTCAAATTTTAACTTTAATTTTAGACAGACTTTCCCTGGCCACTGTTTCTAAATAGACCCCTCCGACATACTGTCAGTTATAGATTTTTTCAGTCACTTTGGTGTACTTTCCTAATTTTGCATGCGTGCTATGGTTATATATAAACTGTGTATCTAATTTTGCCTTGCTTTCCCATATCTAAAAGCCTGTGTGCTCTATGGTAGAAGAAATCACATGTGACTTATTCCCTACTTTGTACATAGGAGCCATTCATTTTTGAATGAATGAATTAAAACTACAACAACAACACCACCAAAACCTTTGCTGACATCACATGAAGGGAATTCTACTTGAACGAAAGAGACAGAGATGCAGACTGAGACAGAAGATGTAAAAGTTGTCCTGTGAGCAAATCTGGTAGCAGTCATAAAACCAGGTAGGACACTGTGAAGCCCTCCTGAGAACAATAGGCTTCCTGTGTCCCTCATTTCTTCTTTGTGGGAAAAAAACTTCAGCCTCCTGATCCTCACTGAGTTCCAAAGGGCAGATTTAAATAATTATCAATTAGGTAAGTAAGAAAATACAGAAACCAATAGTGCAGTGATGAGGCACTTATTATTTATTTGTTTTCTATAGATAGAACATGTATTAAAGACTTCCCTTTCTATTTTCTCATTTCATAGATAAGAAACTTCAACAACTGATAAATTAGCAAACTTTTCTGACATTACATAACTAGATTGGAATAGAATCATAATAAAAACAATTTTTTACCTCATCATAATGCATTTTATTTCAAATTTATAATAATTAATATTTCAAGTATTTATACTAAAACTGGATATAGGTGTGAATACCACATATGGATTCTAGCTGCCTGGAAACTTAATGAACCCTCTCTTCACTGACTAAAGGACCACTGTGATAGCTGATCTCTTTCCCATTTTTCTTTACAAATCTCTCTAACTTGGCAGAAAACTTCAGTTACCTCTTTTACTCACAGTTTAAAAAAGAAACTAGCTCTCAACTTAATTATTTTCTCTTTATACCTCTTTCCCTAAACTTTCTGCTCTCTTCTCTAACTGAATCTTTTATCACTTTTAAGAAGCACTCTTCACAGGGCATTTCAATTGCTAATCAGTTCAGTTCAGTCGCTCAGTTGTGTCTGACTCTTTGAGACCCCATGAATCACAGCACACCAGGTCTCTCTGTCCATCACCATCTCCCGGAGTTCACTCAGACTCACGTCCATTGAGTCCATAATGCCATCCAGCCATCTCATCCTCGGTCGTCCCCTTCTCCTTTCCTCAATCCCGCCCAGCATCAGAGTCTTTTCCAATGAGTTAACTCTTCGCATGAGGCGGCCAAAGTACTGGAGTTTCAGCTTTAGCATCATTCCTTCCAAAGAAATCCCAGGGTTGATCTCCTTCAGAATGGACTGGTTGGATTTCCTTGCAGTCCAAGGGACTCTCAAGAGTCTTCTCCAACATCACAGGTCAAAAGCATCAATTCTTCTGTGCTCAGCCTTCTTCATAGTCCAACTCTCACATCCATACATGACTACTGGAAAAACCATAGCCTTGACTAGATGGACCTTAGTCAGCAAAGTAATGTCTCTGCTTTTGAATATACTATCTAGGTTGCTCATCACTTTTCTTCCAAGGAGTAAGCATCTTTTCATTTCATGGCTGCAGTCACCATCTGCAGTGATTTTGGAGCCCCCCAAAATAAAGTCTGACACTGTTTCCAGTGGTTCCCCATCTATTTCCCATGAAGTGATGGGACCAGATGCCATGATTTTTGTTTTCTGAATGTTGAGCTTTAAGCCAACTTTTTAATTTTCCTCTTTCACTTTCAACAAGAGGCTTTTTAGCTCCTCTTCACTTTCTGCCATAAGGGTGGTATCATCTGCATATCTGAGGTTATTGATATTTCTCCCAGCAATCTTGATTCCAGCTTGTGTTTCTTCCAGTCCAGCATTTCTCATGATGTACTCTGCATAGAAGTTAAATAAGCAGGGTGACAATATACAGCCTTGACGTACTCCTTTTCCTATTTGGAACCAGTCTGTTGTTCCATGTCCAGTTCTAACTGTTGCTTCCTGACCTGCATACAGATTTCTCAAGAGGCAGGTTAGGTGTTCTGGTATTCCCATCTCTTTCAGAATTTTCCACAGTTTATTGTGATTCACACAGTCAAAGGCTTTGGCATAGTCAATAAAGCAGAAATAGATGTTTTTCTGGAACTATTGCTAATACACCCTTTATTTTTTCCTCATCAGAACTATTGCACGTAAGAATCTTTCCCAAAAATTTTAGCATATAAGCTGTCCTTGCTGTTAATTAGTTTTCTAATCTCAGAGACATCCTAAAAGTTGGAGAATGATTTTTCTTTCTGTGGTAGTTTCCACAATGTTAGGTATATACCTTATCAACTATTTTTTGTGTGTGCATCAACTGATGTATTTGCCTCACAATAAACCTAATCATGCCAACTGAGTTTAAATAGCTTATGATGAATATCAGGGATAATTCCACGTTAGGATATTCAGTTTTATATTTCAAAAGAAATGTCAATAGGCTCATCAAATCACATTTCACCTTTCTTATAATGACATGATTAGAAATGAGAAAAAGAAGTAGACAGAACCCTTCCCTGAAGACTTCAAACACACTAGGATGCCTGGATTAAATTATATAGAAAGCACTAGTCAACTCTGATTGTTTGCAATGCTACAATTTTATATTGTATGCTACCATCATGTTTCAAATCCAGTGGCTGCTCCCTCAGCCACTGGATTATGAGACATAATTTCTAATGTGCATATTTTAGAGACACAGACTAAAAAGTGCAACACAACACAACCAGAAAAACCTTATTAGTGGAAACTAAAAGGAAGTTGTCAGTAACCACAATGATAAAAACCATCCTTCAATCAGTAAAAAATATTTCATTGAGGGATCTATTATGTAATAGTTGTCATTTGGAGTACAAGTTTTATTGAGGCAGGAGGAAAATTTTTAATCAATAAAGATTGTAAGAAACAATTTAGCACATCTGATTAGTACCACTTGTCTCTGTTCATTTCCAAGTCAAACCATTCAATATCACAGTAATTCAATTATATGCCCCAACCACTAATGCCAAAGAAGCTGAAGTTGAATGGTTCTATGAGGACCTACAAGACCTTCTAAAATTTCTAAGACATCACCAAAAAAAGATGTCCCTTTCATCATAGGGGACTGGAATGCAAAAGTAGAAGTCAAGAGTAACTGGAGTAACACGCAAGTTTGGCCTCGTAGTACAGAATGAAGCAGGGCAAAGGCTAACAGAGTTTCACCAACAGAACACACTGGCAGAGCAAACGCCCTGTTCCAAAAACACAAGAGACGACTCTATAAATGGAAATCACCAGTTTTACAATACCAAAATCAAGTTGATTAAATTCTTTGCAACCGAAGATGGAGAAACTCTATACAGTCAGCAGAAACAAGACTGGGAGCTTGCCAGCTTCAGACTTAAGTTGAAGAAAGTAGGGAAAACCACTAGACCATCCAGGTATGACCTAAATAAAATCTCTCACAATTATACAGTGGAAGTGACAAATAGATTCAAGGGATTATCTGATAGACAGAGTGCCTGAAGAACTATGGACAGAGGTTCATGACATTGTACAGGAGGTAGGGATCAATATCATCCCAAGAAGAAAAAAAGGCAAAATGGTTGTCTGAGGAAGCCACATAAATAGTTGAGAAAAGAAGAGATGCTAAAGGCAAAGTAGAAAAGGGAAACTATAAAATTTGAATGCAGAGTTCCAAAGAAGAGCTAGGAAAGATGAGAAAGCCTTCCTCAGTGATCAGTGCAAAGAAATAGAGGAAAACAACAGAATGGGAAAGACAAGAGATCTCTTGAAGAAAATTAGAGATACCAAGGGAACATTTCATGCAAAAATAGACACAATAAAAGACAGAAATGATATGAACATAAGAGAAGTAGAAGATACTAAGAGGAGGTGGCAAGAATACACAGAGGAGTTATACAAAAAAGATATGACCCAGATAACCATGATTGTGTGATCACTCACCTAGACCCAGACATCCTGAGTCCAAAGTCAAGTGGGCCTTAAGAAGCATCAACCATGAATAAAGCTCATGGAGGTGATAGAATTCCAGTTAAGCTACTGCAAAGCCTAAAAGATGATGCTGTGAAAGTGCTCCATTCAATATGCCAGCAAATTTGTAAAACTCAGCAGTAGTCAGAAGACTTAAAAAGGTCAGTATTCATTCCAATTCAAAGAATGTTCAAACTACTGCACTATTGCACTCATCTCACATGCTAGCAATGTAATGCTCAAAATTCTCCAAGCAAGGCTGCAGCATATGTGAACCATGAACTTCCAAATGTTCAAGCTGGATTTAGAAAAGACAGAGTAATCAAAGATCAAAATGTCAATATCTGTTGGATCATAGAAAAAGAAAGAGAGTTCCAGGAAAGTATCTACTTCTGCTTCTACTGTGCTAAAGGCTTTGACTGTGTGGATCACAACAAGCTGTGGAAAATTCTTCATGAGGCTGTATACCAGACCACCTTACCTGCCTCTTGAGAAATATGTATGCAAGTCAAGAAGCAACAGTTAGAACTGGACATGGAACAGTGACTGGTTCCAAATAGAACTGGACATCAAGGCTCTATATTGCCACGTTGCTTTTTAACTTGTATGCAGAATACATCATGCAAAATGCTGGGCTGGATGAAGCACAAGCTGGAATAAAGATTACAGGGAGAAATATCAATAATATCAGATACGCAGATGACACCACCCTTATGGCAGAAAGCGAAGAAGAACTAAAGAGATTCTGGATGAAAGTGAAAGAGAAGAGTGAAAAAGTTGGCTTAAAACTCAACATCAGAAAGCTAAAATCATAGCATCCAGTCCCATCACTTCATGGCAAATAGATGGGGAAACAATGGAAACAGTGAGAGACTATTTTTTTGGGCTCCAAAATCTGCAGATGGTGACTGCAGCCATGATATAAAAATACACTTACTCCTTGGAAGAAAACCTGCTGCTGCTGCTAAGTTGTTTCAGTCGTGTCTGACTCTGTGTGACCCCATAGACAGCAGCCCACCAGGCTCCCCATCCCTGGGATTCTCCAGGCAAGAACACTGGAGTGGACTGCCATTTCCTTCTCCAGTGCATAAAAGTGAAAAGTGAAAGTGAAGTTGCTCAGTTTTGTCCGACTCTTTGCTACCCCATGGACTGCAGCCCACCAGGCTCTTCCGTCCATGGGATTTTCCAGGCAAGAGTACTGGGTGGGGTGTCATTGCCTTCTCCATGACCAACCTTCAGTTCAGTCAGTTCAGTTCAGTTGCTCAGTTGTGTCCGACTCTTTGTGACCCCATGAATCGCAGCATGCCAGGCCTCCCTGTCCATCATCAACCCCTGGAGTTCACTCAAGCTCACTCCCATCGAGTCAGTGATGCCATCCAGCCATCTCATCCTTGGTCGTCCCCTTCTCCTTCTGCCCCCAATCCCTCCCAGCATCAGAGTCTTTTCCAATGAGTCAACTCTTCACATGAGGTGGTCAAAGTACTGGAGTTTCAGCTTTAGCATCATTCCTTCCCAAGAACACCCAGGGCTGATCTCCTTTAGAATGGGCTGGTTGGATCTCCTTGCAGCCCAACCTAGACAGCATTTAAAAAGCAGAGACATTACTTTGCTGACAAAATCTGTGCTGTCAAATCTTTGATTTTTCCAGTAGTCATGTATGGATGTGAGACTTTGACCATAAAGAAAGCTGAATGTTGAGTAATCGATGCTTTTGAACAGTGGTGTTGGAGAAGACTCTTGAGAGTCCCTTGGACTGCAAGGAGATCAAACTAGTCAGCCCCAAAGGAAATCAGTCCTGAATATTCACCAGAAGGATTGATGCTGAAGCTGAAACTCCAATACTTTGGCCACCTGATGAGAAGAACTGACTCATTGGAAAATACCGTGATGCTGGGAAAGACTGAAGGCAGGAGGAGAAGGGGATGACAAAGGATGAGATGGACTTTATAGACATGAGCTTAAAGAGGCTCCAGGAGTTGGTGATGGACAAGGAAGCCTTCTGTGTTGCAATCCATGGGTTCGAAGAGTCGGACACAATGGAGCAACTGAACTGTGAACTGTATACAGTCAGTTGTTAATGTCGTCATTACTTCTTCTTGGAAATAAAATAATAAAATTCAAGTAGAAAACATTTTTACAGTAAATCTGAAACAGTACTTTATGTTTGATAGAAGAGTAATCGCACACCTCCATGAGGTTTACTTTAATAAAAGCAAACTTAGCATTGGTGAAACAATTGTAAACCAAATAGTTTATACATCTTCAATCACAGAACTTTAAGGTAGTAGATGTTTTTATTCCTGTATAAAGAAGAGATAGGTTGGCCTCCAGAGACTAAATGACTCTTCAAGGATCACATAGCTGCTAATCAGAACTCCAGCCTGGATTCAAAACCCATCTACCCTACTAATCCAGAGCCCATATCTTTGCCCCAACCCACTTTTTCTCTGTTTTGTTTCATTAGTAACTGTTTGGATCCCAGATTGCTTTTGTTAGTAATTATGTATTTTATTATCTAGGAGGCACAGATTAGCTGAAATATTAAATCATTTTGATTTTGCCTGGATGCATGTGTTTTAAGCTTTTGATGAGATGATGAAAATAATAAAAGTTATCTAAATTTTTGCAATGAAGTGACCAGAACATGTTATCATTGCCTGTCTCGTCTATTCATGGATGAGCTTCTGACATGGAAACCATTTTTTCTGCATGTGTTCTGCTCTTTTTGAATATTGATCCCACTACAGAGCTCCAAATAAAGAAGTAAAGGGGTAGGGTAAGGGATTTAGAGGAACTCTTGTGTAATTTTTGGTACAGCTACTTATCCAGGCAACTCAAAACAAATCTTAAAAAATAATCTTTTCTCCTGTCTGTACTTTATGAAAGAAAGGTATACTGGGAAAGAGTGTTTAGAAGCTGGGCAGCAACAAGACATCAAGTAAACAGATACTATAATGAATGTTAGAAAACAGGATCTACTAACTATTATGATTTTGCAAATTATTTAAACTTACTGAACTTCAGGACCATATCTGTAGTAAAAAAAAAAAAAAAAAAGTTTGTGGTGTTGGAGTGAGAATCTGTCTCACAATGTAAGGGACATTGGTTTCACCCCTGGTATGGGAAGGTCCCACATGCCATGGGGCAACAAAGCCTGTGTGCTATAATTACTGAGCCTGCACTCTAGAGTCCATGAGCCACAACTACTGAGTCCAAGCTCTGCAACTACTGAAAACCATGTGCCTAAGGCTGTGCTATGCAACAAGAAAAACAACTGCAATGAGAAGCCTGTGCACTGCTATGAGGAGCAGCCCCTGCTTGCTTCAACTAGAGAAAGTCCACATGCAGCAATGAAGACTCACCACAGCCAAGATATAAAATAAATAAATAAATCTTAAAAAGTTTCTTTTATCTATAAATGACTTAATCAACCTTAATTCAGGAAAAAATAGCAATAAACTATTTCTCTGGCTTGGCACTGTATATATTGCATGAATTTCTCCTTGTCACATGTCCACTAATCTCTTCACCATTTGAGAGAGGGTATTCTATAAGTGATAGAAGCAAGGTCCGATGCTGTAAGACCAATATTGCATAGGAACCTGGAATGATAGGTCCATGAATCAAACAGGAGATGGCAAGAGTGAATGTCGACATTCTAGGAATCAGCGAACTAAAATGGACTAGAATGGGTGAATTTAACTCAGATGACCATTATATCTACTACTGTGGGCAGGAATCCCTCAGAAGAAATGGAATAGCCATCATGGTCAACAAAAAAAGTCCAAAATGCAGAACTTGGATGCAGTCTCAAAAATGACAGAATGATCTCTGTTCATTTCCAAGGCAAACCATCCAATATCATAGTAATCCAAGTATATGCCCCAGCCAGTAATGCTGAAGAAGTGGAATTTGAATGGTTCTATGAAGACCTACAAGAACTTTTAGAATTAACATCCCCAAAAGATGTTCTTTTCATTATAGGGGACTGGAATGCAAAAGTAGGAAGTCAAGAAACACCTGGAGTAACAGGTAAATTTGGCCTTGGAGGCAGAATGAAGCAGGGCAAAGACTAATAGAGTTTTGCCAAGAAAATGCACTGGTCATAGCAAACACCCTCTTCCAACAACACAAGAGAAGACTCTACACATGGACATCACCAGATGGTCAACACCGAAATCAGATTGATTATATTCTTTGCAGCCAAAATGGAGAAGCTCTATACAGTCAGCAAAAACAAGACCAGGAGCTGACTGTGGCTCAGATCATGAACTCCTTATTGCCAAATTCAGACTTAAATTGAAGAAAGTAGGGAAACCACTAGACCATTCAGGTATGACCTAAGTCAAATCCCTTATGATTATACAGTGGAAGTGAGAAATAGATTTAAGGGTCTAGATCTGATAGATAGAGTGCCTGATGAAGTATGTAATGAGATTCGTGACATTGTACAGGAAACAGGGATCAAGACCAATACAGTATTGCAAAGTAAAAAATGAATAAATAAATAAATAAGAAATGAAAAAAAGCAAAATGGCTGTCTGAGGAGGCCTTACAAATAGCTGTGAAAAGAAGAGAAGTGAAAAGCAAAGGAGAAAGGAAAGATATAAGCATCTGAATGCAGAGTTCCAATGAATAGCAAGAAGAGATAAAAAAGCCTTCCTCATTGATCCACGCAAAGAAATAGAAGAAAACAACAGAATGGGAAAGACTAGAGATCTCTTCAAGAAAATTAGAGATACCAAGGGAACATTTCATGCAAAGATGGGCTCTATAAAGGAGATAAATGGTCTGGACCTAACAGAAATAGAAGATATTAAGAAGAGGTGGCAAAAATACACAGAAGAACTGTACAAAAAAGATCTTCATGACCCAGATAATCACGATGGTGTGATCACTCACCTAGAGCCATATATCCTGGAATATGAAGTCAAGTGGGCCTTAGAAAGTTTCACTACAAACAAAGCTAGTGGAGGTGATGGAATTTCAGTTGAGCTGTTTCAAATCCTGAAAGTTGATGCTGTGAAAGTGCTGTATTCAATATGCCAGCAAATTTGGGAAACAGCAGTGGCCACAGGACTGGCAAAGGTCAGTTTTCATTCCAATCCCAAAGAAAGGCAATGCCAAAGAATGCTCAAACTGCTGCACAATTGCACTCATCTCACATGCTAGTAAAGAAATGCTCAATATTCTCCAAGCCAGGCTTCAGCAATATGTGAACCATGAACTCCTAGATGTTCAAGCTGGTTTTAGAAAAGGCAGAGGAACCAGAGGTCAAATTGCTAACATCTGCTGGATCATGGAAAAAGCAAAAGAGTTCCAGAAAAACATCTATTTTTGCTTTATTGACTATGCCAAAGCCTTTGTGTGGTCACAATACACTATGGAAAAGTCTGAAAGAGATGGGAATACCAGACCACCTGACCTGCCTCTTGAGAAACCTATATGCAGGTCAGGAAGCAACAGTTCAAACTGGACATGGAACAACAGACTGGTTCCAAATAGGAAAAGGAGTACATCAAGTCTGTATATTGTCACCCTGCTTATTTAACTTCTATGCAGAGTACATCATGAGAAACACTAGGGGAAGAAGCACAAGCTGGAATCAAGATTGCTGGGAGAAATATAAATAACCTCAGATATGCAGATGATACCACCTTTATGGCAGAAAGTGAAGGGGAACTCAAAAGCCTCTTGATGAAAGTGAAAGAGGAGAGTGAAAACGTTGGCTTAAAGTTCAACATTCAGGAAAGAAAGATTATGGCATCTGGTCCCATCACTTCATGGGAAATAGATGAGGAAACAGTGGAAACAGTGTCAGAGTTTATTTTTCTGGGCTCCAAAATCACTGCAGTGGTGACTGCAGCCATGAAATGAAAAGACATTTACTCCTTGGGAGAAAAATTATGACCAACCTAGACAGCATATTCAAAAGCAGAGACATTACTTTTCCAACAATGGTCTGTCCAGTCAAGGCTATGGTTTTTTCCTGTGGTCATGTATGGCTGTGAAATTGGACTGTGAAGAAAGCTGAGCACTGAAGAATTGATTCTTTTGAACTGTGGTGCTGGAGAAGCCTCTTGAGTGTCCCTTGGACTGCAAGGAGATCCAACCAGTCCATTCTGAAGGAGATAAGTCCTGGGATTTCTTTGGAGGGAATGATGCTGAAGCTGAAACTCCAATACTTTGGTCACCTCATGAGAAGAGTTGACTCATTGGAAAAGACTCTGATGATGGGAGAGATTGTGGGCAGGAGGAGAGGAGGACGAGAGAGGATGAGATGGCTGGATGGCATCACTGACTTAATGGACGTGAGTCTGAGTGAACTCCGGGAGTTGGTGATGGACAGGGATGCCTGGCATGCTGCGATTCATGGGATCACAGAGAGTCGGACATGACTGAGAGACTGAACTGAACTGATTCTATGAATGCATCATGTGTGTATCCAGAAGATTTCTTCTCTTGCCCTATCTACCGCTTTTCTCATGAAGACATGAAAAATGATAACTACTTATGTATTCTGTTACAAATGTTTACATCCATGAAAAAGATTTTGGTCATATATTTATTAGCCCAATACAAATATTTTTCCACAGACTGAACTACACTAATGTCAGATTTTACTAAATTCACTGAGTTTTTCTTGTGTTTGTGTAAGAACATATATAGAAACTTGGAAACATGAAATAGTCTCTACTCTCTTTATCAATAATATATATTTGAAAACAGATCACCACATAACAATTTACAAACAAGATCCTTGCAGTAAAATGTAAGATGGAAGTGAATACTTGGAGTCAAAACTTTGCTTAACATAAGTCAAGACCTAGCTGGTGACAGGAGTTGAGAAATTAACTCCAAGGAGTCATGGAACAGCAGAGATAATTTTATATATAGACTAGGGTTAGAAATATAGAAAGCGGTGGTTGGATGCTGAATAAAATCTTAGTTTATTTCATAATTTGACCTTAAAAAACATCTCCCTAAATTTAAAGCTTTTAAAATATTCACAACCTAAAAGTTTAGAGTTATGTTTTATTTGGTGGGAATTTTTAGGATTTTAAGCCTGGGAAACAACATGGTGAGTGAGCCTGACAGAACTTCTCTGAGGAGTGAGGTGGAGGATCCAGGTTACATAGAATTTTTATCAGAGAAGTTCAGGTAGTCTGAATGTCAAAAGATTATTGTTTTGTAAAAAAGAAAAGATAGGTATCCCAAGATAAGGAATTTAGTGCTTTTCTATATATGGGAAGATGGAAGAGTCTGGGTTGACTGAAATCATTCCTTTCATATGCATCTCAGCTATCAGGGCTAGTATTCTGCTTTCCATAGCCTGAGCTCCCTTGGGGCTCATTGTAGGGAGTGGTTACAATCTGACTGCTGCTAGATTACAAGTATTCTTCTTTCTGAGTATCCTTAGGGCTCACCAGCTCACATTGGAGGGCTGCAACTGTTGATAACTATGACATCCTCATTTAATGATATGACAGGAAATATCTTATTTCTTAGTTTCCTCCTTTTGGTCCGGAATTCTGCCAATATTTGGGAGACATTTCGTAACCAAATTTTGTCCAACAGCAGTGGGAGGCTCATCTCAGATCAGGTGAAAATTCATATTGGTATGCCACACCAGGTGCTAATTTTTGGATTAGGCCCATTGGTAGAAAATTAAGGATTCTCTGGGTCCTCTATCTTCTACCCTACTATGACCCAGGAGATATCTCTCTTATTGTTTCTTTCCATACCTAAAACCACACTGTTGCAATTATTGATTGCATATAAAACTATATATCTAATCAATTGTTTCAAGTCACATAGTCTTTGTTACATTTGTTGCAAGCCTGGTTAAGAGACAGCAATCTTATAAGATAGATACAAGTAATGTAGCTAGTAACACTACAAAATCAGTGTATCAGGGGCATAGAGTATAACCAATATGAAAACAAAAAACAGATTAAAACAATGATTACTATAACAAGTTGTAAATTAATTGCAAGAAACCATAAAGTCCACAGGAGAGCCAGCTGGAGAAGCCAAATTCTGGCTGGAACAGAGAGAGAGAAAAAGATAAATGTGTATTGTAGATCACAGCATGAAAGAAAAAGGTTTATTGGAAAACAGATTCAAGTTATTAAATTTTCCAAAGCCAAAGTTATAAATTGTATTTATCAATTCATTCAGTCTCATGCAATTGATTCCTACTGATCTACATGAAATAATCACATTTTTCATTAGAATTTTCCATTTGTTATCCAGTTCACGGACATCATCTAAAGACTATCAGAAACTTTGTTGCTCCACTTGGTCATTAAGTCACGTCTGACTCTTGCAGCCCCATGGACTGTAGATGCCAGGCTCCTCTGTCTATGAGAATTCCCAGGCAAGAATACTTGGACCAGGATGATACTTCCTTCTCCAGGGGATCTTCCTGACCCAAGGATCAAACCAGCATCTCCTGTATTGCCAGTGGATTCTTTACAACTGAGCCACTGGGAAGCCCATTAGAAACTTCCATTTATTTTAAAAAGTTATTTTTATGAGTCTTCTTGGCAATCTTCATTTTGTAAAAACAGTATCAGATTATGATAGTTTATAAAGGACAAAGCCTAAAATGGCATCATTAAAGATTTGAGTATAATATAATTAGAGGGAAACTTGGGTATTTCTGTAACATATAACATTTTAGGATAATAACTAGAATTATGACTGATAATATTATATCAGTTCAAATTGGATGTTAGGGATTCCAAATACAGTTTTGAATAACTGTATTAATGACATTTATCCATACATTGAAACCTAAAGTTCACTTTCAATCACTTGACAACATTTCAGAATTAAAAACACCAATTCAGTATGCTAACACATATACATCGAAATTAGAAAGATGGTAATGATAACCCTGTATGCGAGACAGCAAAGAGACACAGATGTATAGAACAGACTTTTGGATTCTGTGGGAGAGGGAGAGGGTGGGATGATTTGGGAGAATGGCATTGAAACATGTATACTATCATGTAAGAAATGAATTGCCAGTCTAGGTTCGATACAGGAGACAGGATGGTTGGGGCTGGTGCACTGTGATGTCCCAGAGAGATGATATGGGGAGAGTGGTGGGAGGGGGTTTCAGGATTGGGAACTCATGTACACCCGTGGCAGATTCATATCAATGTATGGCAAAACCAATACAGTATAGGAAAGTAAAAATAAATAAATAAATAAATAAATAAATAAAAATAAAAAAAGAAATCAAACAACCTTAGTTTAACATTCCTATCTGAGATGTCTCAGAGATGTTTCTTCAAAGATTCCCAGAGTCACCTGGAAGCTAAAAAAAACTTTATTTATTGTTTGGGAAGTTTGTTAGAAATATCAGAACAGTTTTAAAAATGCAAAAGGATCATACTGAAACAATGTGTATTCATTTAACCAAAGTCAAAAAATGACTGAAAGAAAGCAAATACAGATCATAATGTCACAGAAACTCACCCAATCTGTTATCAAAATGGAACACTTTTAACAGAAAGATTAATCTACATTTAGTAAATCCAGTTTATGCTTAAAACTTCCCTCCTCAGCGTTCCTTTCCACAATTTTGCATCACTTTGTGTGTTTAGCCTGTCTCTCACTTTTTATCCAAATAGAGTTAATCAGGTCATTCCTTCTTTTTTCTCAATAAGATGCAATTCTATTTTTCATGAATTTTTTATTGAAAATGTACATTGTTTTTCCTACTGTATACTGAAATGTTACTGCATTCTTCCTAATAACTTTAAATACATGTTTAAATTAGAATCCTCAATTTCCAAAACTTTAATTCTTAGTAAAAGCTAAGAAGAAAGCAATTATCAACTGTCTTTTTACACTGGTATTCTATAGATTTGTGAGCATAAACACTAGTGATAATTTATATAAAACACTCATTTTATTATAGAGAACAATCATGGTGACACCAACTATTTTCTTTACTGGTTGTAAATGCCTTTAGTTTTTCTACTTAGTAGCTGATAGCTTAGTATCCTATTTTTTGAAATTATATAGCTCCTTAATAAACTTCTATCATTTAATTAACACAATTCAAGAACATAAGTCATCAAATATCTGGAAAGATCATTTTAAGTAGATTTACCAAAAATAAATTATTTAAAAAGTTTAACCCAAAGCTCTTATCTCATTTACAATTATTTTAAAGTTTCATCATATAAAGTTGCTTTCCTTGTAACATATATAATAAGGTCTTATTTGTTAAACTTAGGAACAATAAAGTAATGAATTTAATTTTGATGACTTAACAACATGTATAAATTAATTAAATCAACAAAATAAAGCATTAATATCAGATATCAACTTGTGTTGAATATTTTCCATTTCAGGTGAACCTGAAAGACATTTGGTCAGTTTCTTTAAATGTAGTGCTTTTTATTAAAATTAAATAGAGGTCTTTATAAATTCAATTTTGATAGTACTTTTAAGAAGTAGTGATATCTCATGTATAAAATGTACACAGAGATAACATAAATAGGAAGATGAGAGATCTCATGGTTTCACTTAAAAGTTTAGTTATGAATCAGGAATTACAATATTACTAGTTGACAAATAGTTTAGTTCAGTTGCTTAGTCATGTCTGACTCTGTGACCCCATGGACTGCAGCAAGTCAGGCTTCCCTGTCCATCACTAACTCCTGGAGCTTGCTCAAACTCATGTCCATCGAGTCAGTGATGCCATCCAACTATCTCATCCTTTGTAGTCCCCTTCTTCTCCTCCCTTCAGTCTTTCCCAGAATCAGGGTCTTTTCTTCACATCAGGTGAATGAAGTATTGGAGCTTCAGCTTCAGTATCAGTCCTTCCAATGAATATTCAGGACTGATTTCCTTTAGGACTGACTGATTTGATGTCCTTGCAGTCCAAGGGACTCTCAAGAGTTGTCTCCAATACCACAGTTCTAAACATCAGTTCTTTGGCATCAGTCTTCCTTATGGTCCAATCCTCACATCCATACATGACTATAGAAAAATCATAGCTTTGACTATATGGACATTTGCCAGCAAATTGATGACTCTGCTTTTTAATACACTGTTGAGGTTTGCATAGCTTTCACTCCAAGGAGCAAGTGTCTTTTAATTTCATGGGAGCAGTTACCAGCTGCACTGATTTTGGAGACCAAGAAAATAAAATTCTGTCACTGCTTCACTCCTCCTTCTATTTGCCATGAAGTGATGGGACCAGATGCCATGGTCTTAAGTTTTATTTTTATTTTTTTTTAAATGTTGACCTTCAAGACAACTTTTTCAATCTCCTCTTTCAGTTTCATCATTGTGTTCTTTAGTTCCTCTTCATTTTCTGTCATTAGAGTGGTGTCATCTGCATGTCCGAGGTTGTTGATATTTCTACTGTCAATCTCGATTCCAGTTTGTGATTCATCCAGCCTGGCATTTTGTCGGATGCACACTGAATGTAAGTTAAATTAGCAGGGTGACAATATACAGCCTTGTGATTCTCCTTTCCCAATTTTGAACCAGTCATTTGTTTCAAGTCCACTTGTAACTCTTCTTTCTTGACTTACATACAGGTTTCTCAGGAGACAGTTAATGTGTTCTCATAAGGTAATCTCCCATCTCTTTAAGGATTTTCCACTTTTTTTTTTTTTTGGTATTCACACAATCGAAGGCTTTAACATAGTCAATGAAGCAGATGAGGATGTTTGGAATTTCTCTGCTTTCTACATGATCCAACAAATGTTGGCAATTTGATCTTTGATTCATTTGCTTTTTTCTAAACCTTATTTGTACATTTGAAAGTTCTTGGTTTTGAAGCCTACTTTGATGGATTTTGAGCTAACCTTGATAGCATGTGAAATGAAAGCAATTATATGATAGTTTGAGCATTTCTTGGGCAATTCTTGGGTATTGCCCTTCTTTGGGATTGGAATGAAAATCGACCCTTTCCAGTACTGTGGCCACTGCTGAGTTTTCCATATTCGCTAACTATGTGTGCAGCACTTTATTGTCATCATTTTTTTTGGAGTTTAAACAGCTTAGCTGGAATTCTGTCACCTCCAATAGTTTCTTCCTAGGAAAGCTTCCTAAGGCTAATTTGACCTCACACTCCAGGGTGTCTGATTTTAGTGAGTGACCAAACCAGCATGGTTCTCTGAGTCATTAAGACCTTTGTTGTATAGTTCTTCCACGTATTCTTGCCACCTCTTCTGCTTCTGTTACATCCTTACTGTTTCTGTCCTTTATCATGCCAATCCTTACGTATAATGTTCCCTTGATACCTCCAATTTTCTTGAAGAGATCTCTAGTCTTTTATATTCTATTGTTTTGCTCTATTTCTTTGCATTGTTAATTTAAGAAGGCATTTTTTTTTATCTTCTTGCCTTTCTGTGGAATTCTGCATTCAACTTGGTACATCTTTTTCCTTCTCCCTTACCTTTTGCTTCTCTTCTTTCCTCAGTTATTTGCAAAACGTCCTCAGACACCAACTTTGCCTTCTTGCATTTCTTTTTCTTTGGGATGATTTTAATCACCACTTCCTGTACTATGTTATGAACCTTTGTTTATAGTTCTTCTGGCACTCTGTCCACCAGATCTAGTTCCTTGAGTTTATTAGTCACCTCCACTGTATAATCATAAGAGAGATCATTTTGATTATATCTGAATGGCTACTGGTTTTCCCTTCTTTCTTTAACTTAAGTCTGACCTTTGCAATAAGGAGCTCAGGTTCTGAGCCAGTCAGCCACAGGTGTTATTTTTACTTTGTGTATTGGGCTTATCCATCTTTGGCTGAAAAGAACATAATTGGTCTGATTTCGATTTGGCCATCTGGTTATTCCCATGTGTAGAATTGTTTCTTGTGTAGTTGGAAAAGGGAGCTTACTGTGACTAGTGTGTTCTCTTGATAAAATTTTAGCCTTTGCGTTGCTTTATTTTGAACTCCAAGGCCAAATTTGCCTGTTATTCTGCATATCTCTTGACTTCATTTCTGTAGCTATTAGTGATTGCCCTCATTCTTCCCCAGTATCATATTGGACACCTTCCAATCTGGGGCTCATTTTCTGCTGTCATATCTTTTGTTCCTTTATACTGCCCATCGGCTTCTCTAGGTACAAATACTAGAGTGGTTTGCCATTTCCTTCTCCATATTTTATCAGAGCTCTTCACTATGACCGTCTGTCTTGGGCAGCCCTGTATGGCATGGCTCATAGTTTCATTGAGTTACACAAGTTATTCAAGCTGCTTTGCCACAAGAAAACTATGATCCATGGTCCCTTATGGCTCATTAAACCTTAGGTATGGTAGTAATAACAAATTTTGTTTTAATCATATAAATATCTATTTTATTAATCTCATTTTCAATAACCATCTAAAGACTTCTTTACTCATTTGAGATAATTTCTTTTAAAATTTCCAACCTGTTGTAAGTACAAATTTTTCTTTTTAACATTAATTATTCTAAACCTATTTTTATTATTTGTAAGATCCATTAAAGGGGAGTGAAGACCACAAATAAAACTTCCTAAACCAGTCTCTCTTACTTCTTTTAAACAAAATCAGTTCTTATGTTCATTATTAGATGAAATTTTTCATCAATTTTGATCACTTTCCACCACTCCTGTTTCTCAGTTGTCTGAGAAAATCATTGCCTGCCAATAAGAGAGCGTCCCTACTTTGGGCTCATTATTAGGTTATTAAATTTACTTTTATTTTGATTTTTGTTTCATTGTTGGTTAGTTTGACACCTAGGTAAGGAAGATTCCCTTGGAGAAGGAAATGGCAACTCAACCCAGTATTCTTGCCTGGGGGATTCTATGGACAGAGGACCCTGGCAGGCTAAAGTTCAGGGGGTCGCAAAGAGTCAGACATAATTGAAAGACTAACAATTTACTTTCCACTACTCTTATTTATCAGTTGTCTGAGAAAGCCATTGTCAGCCAATAAGAGAGAGTCCCTACTTTGGAACTCATTATTAGGTTCATTATTACATTTATCTTTATTTTGATTTTGTTTGTTTGTTTTATTGTTAGCAAAAAGGAGATGTTTATAATGAAAGCACTCTAGATTTCACCAATTTGTTAGCTTCTCTAGTTTTAAGAGGAACCATCATTTGGCCATCAGTAAACTATTTATCAATAGTGATTCAATCCTTTAAGACATGAGGCTTCCCATAAGAGTAAGAATGTAACATATCCAGTGAGTATCCATTGAGTTTACTTTCAAAAAAAATATGGCAAAAGTAAAGTTTCCAAAGCACATGCATACACACACACACACACACACACACACACACACTGTCATAGGAAGCTTGTTTAGAACATTTACATTTCAAAGACACTGAGAAATGCAAGTTTCCCTCTAGAAGCCCTTTGTTTAGAGTCAGCATTACTAGAGGGTATTTTTATCATGCTGCCTTTTTTTTTTTCTCCTTAATTTAATTTAACTGCATATGCAATAAAAAAGACTCTTCATTTTTTAGGGTGAGATTTCCTTTAATTTTCAATTAAGTAAATACTTGTAAGTTTTTTATATACATTTACTCAGCTAGGGTACTGACAATCTGTCATACCTTTTTCTTTTATTTTGAAACTTTTCCCCCCATTTTGAAGTCAGTCTGTTGAGATAAAGTTGCTAACCACAATTGTTTGGTGGACCAATGTATGCTGCTTGGAAGCTTAACTTCTCTGGTGTTGCTTCAGAGCTATTCCAGCACCCTGTTACATGTCTCAGGTAAGCCTAGTGGAGTAAAACGCTTCCGCAGATGCTTATATCACAGAATGGTAAATTTTTATGAGTGTCCCTGATTGTGCAATTTGTTAATTGCATGAGTGGTTTTCCCAATGGGGACAACTTTGAGACCTGAGGTCTTGCCTCCACCACTTCCTTGTTGGCTCAGACGATAAAGAATCTGCCTGCAATGCAGGATACTCAGGTTTGATCCCTGGGTCAGGAAGATCCCCTGGAAAAGGAGATGGTAACCCACTCCAGTATTCTTGCCTGGAGAATTCTATGGACTGAAGACCTTGTCAGGCTACAGTCCAAGGGGTCGCAAAGATCGGACACAACTGAGAAACCAACACTTTCACTTTCTACCACTCCTGTTTCTCAGTTGTCTGAGAAAGCCATTGCCAGTCATTAACAGAAAGTCATTAGTTTGGAGCTCAGAAGCTCTCATAACATTTCAGTTTTATTTTCACAAAGTAGCCGATTATCAGAAATAATTTAGAAATAATTATTGGCTACTATTCAGTTCAGTTCAGTTCAGTCGCTCATTCGTGTCTGACTCTTTGCGACCCCATGAATCGCAGATGCTTATATCACAGAATGGTAAATTTTTGTGAGTGTGATTCAATCCTTTGAATTGAATCACACACAGAGAGTCCATCACCATCTCCCAGAGTGCACTCAGACTCACGTCCATCGAGTCCGTGATGCCAAAGGTAGCCAATTTAAGGAAAAAGAGAGTGGGCCACTCTTCCCCCATAATAACTCTGTCCCACCTCACGAGCAAAGTCTTTCTGTTCTCTAAACTGAGGAAAACCAGCCACTCAGTATGCAGACTAAGTCTTTCCAGTGCCTTTTACCCT
The DNA here is from genome assembly GCA_006408695.1 of Aepyceros melampus. NCBI lineage: Eukaryota > Metazoa > Chordata > Mammalia > Artiodactyla > Bovidae > Aepyceros > Aepyceros melampus. The sequence continues at coordinate 108,846 of SJXQ01010778.1, forward strand.
GGTGCCTTTTACATACTCAAGCAATATCTTCCCAGTGCCTTTTATACTCAAGACAACCCACTCAGCACCTATACGAAGTAAACTCTTCCCAGTCCTTTGACTAAAGATAACCCTCTCAGTGTCTAAACTGAGTAACCCAGATACCTCTTCTTGAAACCAAGATTCAAGGATAAACTCTTTCCCCACTGAATAAAATTTAGGATTATCAACCAATAACAGGAGATCCTAGAACCAGGGAAGACTCACTCAAATTTATCTGGACTCACTCCCCAAGGAGGCAGATAAATATTAGGGCCTCTACTGGTACCACAGCTCCATATCCTTGTAGAGTTTAAGTGGAAGAGATGTCTACTCTGGGTCATGTCACCATGGTCCCCATAACTGATGTTTAAAAAACAAAACAAACAAACAAACAAAAACAAAAAACTTTGCAAAGGTATGTTTTATTTGGGGCCAATTTTCGGACTTCAAGTCTGAGGAGCAGTTATCTAAGGTGACTTGAAATGCTGCTTCCCAGGCTTGAAGTCCTGAAAAGTTCCAGCTGAATAAAACATAACTCAACTCTAAGTTGTGGATATTTTTTAACACTATAATATAAACTAAATTGGATGTGAAGAAATTTGAAAGATTTTGAAGATTCAATGCGATGAAAGGTAAATTCCAGTAACATAAGTATCATGTGATATTAACATTTTAGAGAGCTCCAGCTCAGAAAGTGGGCAAGTTGGAAATAGACTGAGGAAGAGAAAGAGTATATGATGGCTGAAAGAAGAAGAAAACAGAAAATACCTGAAATAAGTGAGTCACAAATAATGAAGGATATTTAGGGGGGAAAATGAATTGCAAAGTCCCACATATACATAAGACCACAAAGAAAGCAAATCTTCTATGAAGGAACTACATCTACACTTAAGAGAAAATGACCTTAACAGAATGCTAAGCTGTAGCATGTCATATGCTTCATAGTGGAAAAACAAGAATGTTTAGAAGAAAGAATGAACAAAACCATAGTCAACTGAAGAAATAAATGTTATCCAAGTCAACTGAAGAAATCTCACTAACCTCAAATTAATAAAAGGTCTCTTAGAGAAGGTTAACAAGAATACATTTGAATCAGTTCTAATGAGGTGGATGAAACTGGAGCCTATTATACAGAATGAAGTAAGCCAGAAAGAAAAACACCAATACAGTATACTTACACATATATATGGAATTTAGAAAGATGGTAACGATAACCCTGTATGCGAGACAGCAAAAGAGACACAGATGTGTAGAACAGTCTTCTGGACTTTGTGGGAGAGGGAGAGGGTGGGATGATTTGGGAGAATGGCATTGAAACATGTATAATATGATATATGAAATGAAACGCCAGTCCAGGTTCAATGCATGAAACTGGATGCTTGGGGCTGGTGTACTGAGATGACCCAGAGGAATGGTACAGGGAGGGAGGAGGGAGGGGGGTTCAGGATGGGGAACACGTGTATACCTGTGGTGGATTCATGTTGATGTATGCAAAACCAATACAATATTGTAAAGTAGTTAACTGCCGATTAAAATAAATTTATATTTTAAAAAATTTAAATAAATAATTTAAAAAATCAGGTGAATTTGTGCAGTAGGCAATCCCCATCTAAAATGCTAAAGAAAAAAATAATTCCTGGTAGCTCTATGCATTTGTGAATGACTCAGAGAACAAATTGCCAACATCCACTGGATCATGGAAAAAGCAAGAGAGATCCAGAAAAAAAAAAAAAAAAAACATATCTATTTCTGCCAAAGCCTTTGACTGCGTGGATCACAATAAACTGTGGAAAATTCTGAAAGAGATGGGAATATCAGACCACCTGACCTGCCTCTTGCGAAATCTGTATGCAGGTCAGGTAGCACCAGTTAGAACTGGACATGGAACAACAGACTGGTTCCAAATAGGAAAAGGAGTACGTCAAGGCTATATATTGTCACCCTGCTTATTTAACTTCTATGCAGAGTACATCATGAGAAACGCTGGGCTGGAAGAAGCACAAGCTAGAATCAAGATTGCTGAGAGAAATATGAATAACCTCAGATATGCAGATACTACTGCTATACTGCTACTGCTAAGTCGCTTCAGTCGTGTCTGACTCTGTGTGACCCCATAGATGGCAGCCCACCAGGCTACCCCATCCCTGGGGTTCTCCAGACAAAAACACTGGACTGGGTTGCCATTTCCTTCTCCAATGCATGAAAGTGAAAAATGAAAGGGAAGTTGCTCAGTCATGTCCGATTCTTCACGATCCCATGGGCTGCAGCCTACCAGGCTCCTCTATCCATGGGATTTTCCAGGCAAGAGTACTGGAGTGGGGTGCCATCGCCTTCTCTGAAATATGCAGATGATACCACCTTTATGGCATAAATGAAGAAGAACTAAAGAGCCTCTTGATGGAAGTGAAAGAGGAGGGTGAAAAAGTTGGCTAAAAGCTCAGCATTCAGAAAACGAAGATCATGGCATCCAGTCCCATCACTTCATGGGAAACAGTAGAAACAGTGTCAGACTTATTTTTTGGGCTCCAAAATCACTGCAGATGGTGATTACAGCCATGAAATTAAAAGACACTTACTCCTTGGAAGGAAAGTTATGATCAACCTAGATAGCATATTAAAAAGCAGAATAAAATGGGGGAATTATGGAGTAATTCTGAAGTAAAAATGGAGAAAATGGAGTAATTCTGTTGGCAGAATTACTTTGCAAACAAAGGTCCATCTAGTCAAGGCTATAGTTTTCCTGTGGTCATGCATGGATGTGAGTTGGACTGTGAAGAAAGCTGAGTGCCAAAGAATTGATGCATTTGAACTGTGGTGTATAAGAAGACGCTTGAGAGTCCCTTGGACTGCAAGATCCAACCAGTCCATTCTGAAGGAGATCAGCCCTGGGATTTCTTTGGAAGGAATGATGCTATAGCTGAAACTCCAGTACTTTGGCCACCTCATGTGAAGAGTTGACTCATTGGAAAAGACTCTGATGCTGGGAGGGATTAGGGGCAGGAGGAGAAGGGGACGACCGAGGAAGAGATGGCTGGATGGCATTACTGACTCCATGGGCGTGGGTCTGTGTGAACTCCGGGAGTTGTTGATGGACAGGGAGACCTGACATGCTGCAATTCATGGGGTCTCAAAGAGTTGGACACGACTGAGCAACTGATCTGTACTGAGAGTCTATGGGAACTTGAATAGAATTTGTACCCTGCTGTTGTGTGAAAATAATATAAATCTTATTATGCTGAATTGGTCCATAATACTTTTCAGGTCTACTGCATTTTTCTGCTTCTCTGTATATTCATTCTATTAATTTTTGAGAGTTTTATACTGAAACTCCAACTAAAGCAATTATCTGCTAAAAATAATAATTATAATATATTTTTACATATATTATATATTTTACACATAGTGGAACTATATGTAAGCTTTTTCTACATTTTCCAAGTCTCCTGTAATTGTGTTAGCATACTTTCATAAGTTAAAAATATTAACATTAAAAAAAAAGAAAACTTGTAATCACTTTTTAAATCCAGATGAACATAGAATTATCTTGGAATTTTTTGAAAAATGCAAATGCCCAAGGCACTGTTTTTTCCCTGAGTTCCAGATGTGATTCTACTGAACAATTAAGTTGAAAAACAACTGGACGATATGATGATTTTTTTTATGTAGCTTGTTTCACTTTTTCTACTTCATATTCAGTGCTCTCAATTCATTTATTTTATATTTTCCAGCTTCATCTCTTTCTTTGTTGTTCTTTTTCAAGGCTTTATCAAGAGTAGTTGAAAAGTTTTTTAATACATACATACATATATATATATAGTAATACAATAAAACATATATTTTAGAAAGTTTATGAAGTTTTGCTTAGCTAGAAAATACAATATTTTTGTTTTACTTGTTTGACTATGTATAGAATCATAGATTTCTAATTTATATTCAATCAAAACTTTGATATTCTTCTATTTATTCTGGTATCTAGTATTATTGCTGAAAGCTAAAAAGATTATTTTACTAATAAAAAAAATGGAATGAGGCTTGAACTTCTAAGCCAACTATAAAAATGGAAACAAACACTATGTTTTAAAAATAAAACAGCCCCAAAACAGGAAAATAACTCGATACAGTATCATTAACTAAAATACAGATTTTGTTCAAATTTCACACAATTATATGCTAGTGTCCATTATTTGTTTTCATACCTTATTGAAGATTCCACTTTGTATTTAGTTGCATTGAGCAGCTTCAGCTGCATGCAACAAATTCTGACAAATTCTCTTTCATTTTTATTTTGTTGCAGATTTTTCTAACTTTCCTTATTATGGGTTCTTAGATACAGCTGTCATTTAAAAGGGACATTTAATTTCCAAATACATGGGATTTTGAAAATGCCCTTGATATTATTTTCTCATTTAAATGTTTTCTTCTCTGCAATAATTCTGTATTTTTCAGTCTCTTAACCTTTGTGAGGTGTTCAATGGCTAAGTCAAAGATCTAACTTGGTAAATATCATATTGAACTTGAAAATATATGGATTATTTTCAAATACCTTTTGATATTGATTCTAATGTAATTCCACAATGATTCGAGAGTAGACTGTATGATTTCAGTATCTTTAGACTATGAATTTTTTTCCCCCTTGTTATATGTCCCTGGATATGATCCATGCTGTGCAGAGCTATCCAAGATGGATGGGTCATGGTGAACAGTTCTAAAAAAACTTGGTCCATAGGAGAAGGGGATGGTAAATCACTTCAAAATTCTTGCCCTGAGAAGTCCATTAACGGTATGAAAAGAAAAAATAAAAAAAATATGACACTGAAAGATAAGTCCCCCAGGTTGGTAGGTGTCCAATATGCTACTGGGAAACAGTGGAGAACTAGCTCCAGGAAGAACAAAGAGGCTGAGCCAAACCAGAAATAACGTCCAGTTTTAGATGAATCTGATGGTGAAGGTAAAGTCTGATGTTGTAAAGAACAATATTGCATAGGAACCTGGAATGTTAGATCCATGAATCAAGATAAATTGGAGAAATAAGAGATGGCCAAACAGGAGTTGGCAAGCATAAACTTTTTAAGAATCAGTGAACTAAAATGGATGAAAATGGGTGAATTTAATTCAGATTTGAAAAGCTAGAGATCTCTTTAAGAAAATTAGAGAAACCAAGGGAGCATTTGATGCAAATATGGGCACCATAAAGGACAGAAATGGCAAGTACATAACAGAAGCAGAAGAAATTAAGAAGAGGTGGAAAGAATACACAGAAGAACTATACAGAAAACATCTTAATGACCCAGATCACCCAGATTCTGTGGTCACTCACCTAGAGGCAGACATCCTGGAGTGTGCAGTCAAGTGGACCTTAGGAAGCATTACTCCAAACAAAGCCAGTGGCAGTGATGGGATTCCAGCTGAGCTGGTTCAAATACTAAAAGATAATTCTGTTAAAGTGCTGTAGTCAATCTGCCAGTAAACTTGAAAAACACAGCAGTGGCTCCAGGGCTGTATAAGTTTAGTATTCTTTCCAATACCAAGGGGCAATGCCAAAGAATGTTCAAACTACCTCAAAATTGCATTCATTTCACTGATACCAATATAATGCTCAAAATCCTTCAAGCTAGGCTTAAATAGCATGTCAACCAAGAACTTTCAGATGTACAAGCTGGATTTAGAAAAGGCAGAGTAACCAGATGTCAAATTGCCAACAACTGCTGGATCATAGAAAAATCAAGGGGATCCAGAAAAAAAATATCTACTTCTGCTTAATTGACTATGCTAAAGCTTTTGAGTATGTGGATCAGAACAAGCTGTGGAAAATTATTAGAGAGATGAGAATACCAGATCTCCTTACCTATCTCCTGAGAAATCTGTAGGCAGATCAAGATGCAGCAGTTAGAACTGGACATGGAACAACAGACTGATTCAAAATTCTGAAAGGAGTACATCAAGACTGTATATTGTCACCTTGCTATTTAACTTATATGTAGCACACATCATGTGAAATGCCATGCTGGATGGCCCACAAACAGGAGTGAAGGTTTCTGGAAGAAATATCAATAACCTCAAATGGCAGGAAATGAAGAGTAACTATATAATCTTTTGATGAAGGTGTAAGAGGAGAGTGTAAAACCTGGCTTACAACTCAACATTCAAAAAGACCCTATATTAATGGCATCCAGTTCCATCTCTTCATAACAAGTGGGAAAAAAATGGAAAGAGTGACAGATTTGGTTTTCTTGGGCTCCAAAATCCCTGTAGACGGTGACTGCAGCCACAAAATTCAAAGATGCTTGCTCCTTGGAAGAAAAGCTATGACAAACCTAGACAGCATATTTAAAAGCAGAGATATCATTTTGCCAACAAAGGTCTATCTAGTCAAAGCTATGTTTATTCCAGTAGTCATGTACGGATGTGAGAGTTGCACCATGAAGAAAGGTGAAGAATTGATGCTTTTGAACTGTGGTGTTGAAGAAGACTCTGGAAACTCCCTTGGATGGCAAGGAGATCAAACCAGTCAATCCTAAAGGAAATCAGTCCCGAATATTCATTAGAAGGATTGATGCTGAAGCTGAAGCTCCAATACTTTGGCCACCTGATGCTCACTTCTGCTCACTCACTCTTTTTAGAAGGTTTATGGGCTATATGGCTGGTGAAACACGATACCCTCCTAAGAAAATGTAAGTGCTCAGACAGGTAACCTTTGCTGCCACTGTTTTTATTTGTTTGTTTAATTTCTTTTAAAATTTGTTTTTGTTGTACTAGAATTTTTTTTAATGTAATAACTGCTTTCTTTTTTTTCTTAAAAAACAAAACAAAATTTCATTTAAGATACATTTAGTCACCCTTGAAGCTTGGATTTTGGAATGTTTCAGTAGTGGACAGAAATCTGCTGTTGGAATCTCCTAGTCTTCCAGGTTTAATTTGAGATGTTTTTAGTTTTGTTTTGGATTTTTGTGTGGAATTTTATTTACTTTATACCAATTGCCCTTTTGCCTTGCTGTTTTGGGGTGGCTGCCGAACTCTAGTGACAATTCTTTCTACATTAATGAAAATGTGATGTTTTAAATTCCAATATGTTTTGCATTTTTTAAAAAATTGTTTTTAAATAAATATTCTAACTGCTTGCATTATTACTATTCTTTGCTAGCCTTCTCAGGAGCCAAAAATAAAACCAAAAACAAACAAAAAAATACCTAGAGAAAAAAACTTTCCTTCTTCCCCCTTCCTAATGATGAGTGAGAAGTATTGAGAACTTTCGGGGTCAGTGCCCTTCTAAACTCCCCTTCCCCCAATAATGCAGCTGTAGAGTGAATGGTAAATGCAGCAGTTTGGATTCAGGCACAACCTCAGTCTGCTGGCAGCAAATATACTGGTAGGTGGCAGCAGAAGAAAGAATTCTTCAGATTGATGGCTACTAGCAGTCTGCATAGGAGAGGAGAGAGAATGTGACATATCATGTCCAGCAACAGGACAGAAATGGGAAGGAAGGTGAAGTCGCTCAGTCGTGTCCGACTCTTTGCGACCCCGTGGACTGTAATGTACTCTGTCCATGGGATTTTCCAGGCAAGAATACTGGAGTGGATTGCCATTTCCTTCTCCAGGGGATCTTCCCGACCCAGGGATCAAACCGGGTCTCCCGCATTGGAGGCAGATGCTTTAACCTCTGAGCCACCAGGGAAGCCCACAGAAATGGGAACAGGACTACAATTGCTGATCTTGACTCTAAGATAGTTCTTTTGGTCTCACAGACTGGATGAAGATTGATCTTGACTGGAAATGGAGTATAGAAGTAACACAAAACAAGGAAGCAGTAGCTCTCCAGTATTTAGTTCAATATGCTTTCTTTCTAAAATAAAAACACCAGGACTGGAGTAGGGGCGGGAGGAGAAAGCCAAGACTCTCCCCACCACAATATATAAACTCTTGTAAATGTATCCATTGTTTTTTATTGCCATTTGCTCACCCATAGAACACCTCTCAGTGCAAAACATGGTTTCCAGTCTTATAGGTATTGCAATCTATTCAAAGAAATAGGATGGCCCATGTCAAAAGTTAAATGCCATGACAATGTAATATATGATTCTCAAATGTTTGATATAAAAATAAAAAACTAAAAAGATAAGCGATTACTATGAACTAAGGGATAAGGAATATAGGAAATGAGGAGTCTATAAAGTATGAAATGGGATAAGGTATGGGGAGAAGCACAGCATGAGATGATAAAGTGTACTATATTAGGTAAATATTTGGGTATAAACTTTGGATTTAAGCTTTTTATGACTTATTTGAAATGATTATAATGAGAAAATTTAATTTTACAGCCTCATTAAAATCCCTGATAGTTTATATAAAATTAATATTTCCATGTGTATATAATTTGTTAGCCAAAATTAACATTTGCTGTTTAAGTCAGATTTATGTAGGAGGGAAATAACTGGGAGATCTATTAGAGTTTTGCTCTGCTTTAATAAAAATAAATAAATAAATAAAAATGGAGCCATTGATTTTTGTTTCAAGCTAAGCAACTGCAGTTTCTGATAAAAATAAAGAATTTCCTTTTCAGCTAATAAGGCACAGAATATTTATCTTTGGTTGATCATAGAAAGAAGTTGGCCTGGGCTATCTGTCTTAATGATGCTTTGTTAATACAAAGAGACAATAAAGCTGAAAACAGCTTTTGTCTTACTGAATCCTTATCATATCTGGGACATCTTCATGAAGTAAAATAGATATTAGGTGACACTTATTAGATAAACATATAAAATAAAAACAAATGTGGGAAATGATAGGTTTCTCTCATCATTCTCATTAGCTATACAAGAATTAATGTTGCTTGTGGTTTCAAAGAATAAAGTTTACTTTCTCTCCCTGGCCTTGATGGCATGTGCTTAGCACAGCATGTGAAAAAGGAAAGAAACATTGGCATAATCTCACACTATTACCTTTTAAAAGCCTCCTTGACAATTACCTCAGTGTCTACTATCTCTGTAGCCAAAATCTGAGACATAGCTATTGCATAATGAAGCCAAACACACCATAGGAAGAGAATAGTGTTTTTGCTCTAATACTGCAAGTTACCTCTATATTGTGTGCAGACATCCACAAACATCTTTAAGCATATTAAAAATTTAGAATGCCTCAAAAGCATTGACTATTTTAATGATAACCTTAAGTTTTATTTTGGAAGTGAAGTCCACTTTCTTAGCCCTTTATTGTTGAATCTATATCTCAAGATGAGGAGAAACAACCTCAATGTCCTCCTTATGGGCAAAATTAGAATCCTTTGTAAGGATTATTAAGTGTTTCTTCAATACTTGCTTGAATAGCACCCTAAGTGGGGGTCCTTCACCTGAAGTCATCTGGTCCCATTGTGTATAGCTCAATTTGTCAGGCTATCTCTCTCTTTGGCTGAATATTCTCTTAATATACATTGATTAGCAACTGTTTCTACAACATAAACAGTACTCTGTCCAGACAGTAGTGCTTTAAACATTTAAAAAACTCCTCTTTATCTTCTTTTCCTTAATTTTCTCTTTTATTGATAATTATCATTTACTAGAATTCTTAATCATGTAACTTGATTTCTAGTTTTCTTATCATTCTGGTCATCCTGCTTCAGATTTGCCTTAATTATCAATAATCCTTTTACATATTTCATTCAGAACTGAAAACTTACTCCAGGTGTGAGCTGATAGGTATATAACACAGCAAAGTGTGATAGAGGTGGTATTTTTGTTAGTGTAAACTAATGCTGATTTTTATAGCAATTATATTGTAGAACTTGTCAAATAAACTTTTGAGATTTGTTTTCAGTCTCAGTTCCTGAAAAATAATTTTAGATATTTATTTATTTTTAGGTTGAAGAGTTAACATTATTTCTGCTAAATTTCAGCTTCTCTTTAGGGCTTGAATTTGCTACTCACAGGTGTATATTTATAATCCTAAGATTCCAAGTTCTTAACCTCAAATGGTATTACAAATATGGTAGGCAATTGTCATGGACTGTATTTTCAAATAAAATGAGTTCCTTCGGTATGTTATTGTCAATAGTCATAGCATAATGCTTCTTCTTCTAACCTTCCCTAAAGAATTTAGGCCTTTCAGTCATGTTTCAGTTCAAGTCAGGTACAGACCATTGTGGTTCAGCTGGGAAAGAATCTTCCTACCATGCTGCCTGGATTCGGTCCCTGGTTTGGGAAGATCCCCTGGAGAAGGTAAAAGCTACCCACTCCAGTATTCTGGCCTGGAGATTTCCTTGGAGAAGTCCATGGGATTGCAAAGAGTTGGACATGACTGAGTGACTTTCACTTCACACTTCATTTCACAGACCAAAGGAATGTTTTAAGAATTAAGACCTGTACTTTTCTCCTAAATGTGTAGATTTTGCTCCCAATTTTAATTTTTCCCTAAGAAAGTAAGGTGAAGGAGAGGAGAGTATTAAAAAAGATGCCTTGCTTTGAGAAATGGGACTTTTACACCTACAAAATAAGCGGGTCTATTCAAAGAATCCTCATCAAAATAATCAATTAACAAGTATCATTAGAGTCATTTGTAATATAGAAGAGGGTTAGGCATGATTCATACTCTAAAGGAACAAATATTCTAGCCAGGATATTTAGAGGAAACAGATGAACAAGTACATTAAACATTTTACATAGATTATTCGGCTAACAACATATCAGAAGCTACAGATAATGGATGAATAATTGTGAAATGAGTGTCACAGATGATGAATAACATGGTTGCATGTCAGCATGGGCCAAGGAAGTTCTGTCAGGATGGATGCCATGAATGGGGCTTTTAAGGGTGAGATTTTGGGTACAGTGTTCTAAATGAAAGCGCAGCATGGATTGTGGTCCTTGACACCTGTTGTTTTAGTTGCTCAATCATGTTCAACTCTTTTGTGACCCCATGGACTATAGCCCACAAGACTCCCCTGTCTGTGAGATTTCTCAGGTAAGAATACTGGAATAGGTTGTCATTTCCTTTTCCAGGGGATTTTCCTGGCCCAGAAACTGAATCTGTGTTTCCTGCATTGGTAGGCAGATTCATTACCACTGAGCCACTGGAGAAGCCCTCCTTCATACCTACTTAATTTGTGTTCTTATATATTTTGCCATTCTATTCATATGATTAAGATCATATTTATTTTTTAAAATCAATTTAATTCACTACAACTCTTGAGAAAAATAATTATTAGTGGTTCCAAGTAATGCAACTAAGTTTTAAACACTGGAATTGAGTATCCTAATGAAGGATATTTTCCCTTTGTTACAAATGAAGACCATGGGAAGCTATATATTACTCCTGCAGTTTTGAGAGGGAAATCAGAAGAGCAGTGGGCCACATCAGGACCAGCATGCTGAAGGACACAGGCTATGTAAAATTCAAAGAGGTCAGGTCTGAATCTCAGTAAATACAAATGAAAAGAGATCCATGGATTTTTCTAGAGAGCTTTGAACCACAAAGTCCAGGGATAAAACTAAATTCAGGAATGTTCCCACTTTTTCAGGAGATAAAGAATGTAAAACGTGGTATAAATAAGTTTTAGAATTTTTTCAGAGCTCCTCCCTCTGAATATATATATATATATATATATATATATATATATATATATTAATCTCCTTTACCTTCAGTTCAGTTCAGTCGCTTGGTCGTGGCTGACTCTGCGATCTCATGAACTGCAGCAAGCCAGGCCTCCCTGTCCATCATCAGCTCCAGAGTTCACACAAACTCATGTGCATCATTCGGTGACACCATCAAGCCATGTTAGATGCTCTTAAAGGTACCAGTGGGACTATTAATCTATATACTAAGACCAAAAATTTTGCTTTGCTACAAACAATCATATATTCTCGTTGGGAATGTCCATAAAGCCTCAAGTACGTTGTTTGGAATATGGTCATTGCAGAGTGTAACTAACAGTGTGAAACAGTAAATTCATGAGACTTATGATTTTCAAATTTTATGAACTGGACCTGAAGATAAGCCAAACTTTTATTTCTTTTATTCTTTGCCTTAATATATACATATTTTATTGAATTATAGCTGACAAAGCCTTTGAGTGTGTGGATCACAATAAACTGTGGAAAATTCTGAAAGAAATGGGAATACCAGACCACCTGACCTGCCTTTTGAGAAAACTATATGCAGGTCAAGAAGCAACAGTTAGAACCAAACATGGAACACCAGACTGGTTCCAAATAGGAAAAGGAGTACGTCAAGGCTGTATATTGTCACCTTGGTTATTTAACTTCTATGCAGAGAGTACATCATGAGAAACACTGGGCTGGAAGAAGCACAAGCTGGAATCAAGATTGCCAGGAGAAATATCAATAACCTCAGATATGCAGATGACACCACCTTCATGGCAGAAAGTGAAGAGGAACTAAAAAGCCTCTTGATGAAAGTGAAGGAGGACAGTGAAAAAGTTGGCTTGAAGCTCAACATTCAGAAAACGAAGATCATGGCATCTGTTCCCATCACTTCATGGGAAATAGATGGGGAAACAGTGGAAACAGCATCGGACTTTATCATTTTGGGCTCCAAAATCACTGCAGATGGTGCCTGCAGCCGTGAAATGAAAAGACACTTACTTCTTGGAAGGAAAGTTATGACCAATCTAGAGAGAATATTAAAAAGCAGAGACATTACTTTTTCAACAAAGGTCTATCTAGTCAAGGCTATGGTTTTTCCTGTGGTCACGTATGGATATGAGAGTTGGACTGTGAAGAAAGCTAGTGCCAAAGAATTGATGCTTTTGAACTGTGGTGTTGGAGAAGACTCTTGAGAGTCTCCTGGACTTCAAGGAGATCCAACCAGTCCATCCTAAAGGAGATCAGTCCTGGGTGTTCCTTGGAGGGACTGATGTTGAAGCTCAAACTCCAATACTTTCGTCATCTCATGTGAAGAGTTGACTCATTGGAAAAGACCCTGATGCTGGGAGGGATTAGGGGCAGGAGGAGAAGGGGCCAACCGAGGATGAGATGGCTGGATGGCATCACTAACTCAATGGACATGAGTTTGGGTAAACTCTGGGAGTTGGTGATGGACAGGGATGCCTAGCATGCTGTGATTCAGGGGTTGCAAAGAGTTGGACATGACTGAGTGAGTGAATTGAACTGACTGACTGACCTACAGTTTTTCTGGTGTACAGCAGGTGATTCAGTTATACATATAAGCATATATAATTTTTCAAATTATTTTTCATTATAGGTTATGAGAATTGATTATAATACACTGATTATAATTGATTATAATCCACTATCAGTACTATACAGCAAAACTTTGCTGCTTGTTGTGTATTTAATTATTTATTTTTGTTAGAAATCTTACATTCTATTCATATTAAGTAAAACAAGTGTAATTAAAATGTCACAAATTTTCTGGCTAGGGAAAAGCTCATACATTTTCTAAAAAATATATATATATTATAGTACATTTATATATATTTATGTATACAAATGCTTCTCTACCATGCTTGATAAAATCTTGAGTAAGAACATTTTAAACAAAGACAAGATGGAGAAATTAGAAAACATAAACCAAATGAAATGAAAGCACTGAATATGAAATAGAAAATGCAAAACAAACTACACTAAAGTGAAAGCTCATCATGTTGTCTAGTTGTTTTTAAACATTGGAACTCATTTGAAACACATCTGGCGCTCTGGAGAAAAATAGTAATACTGAGGCTATTTTTCAAAGAATTACAAGGTAATTCTGATTTGCATCTGAATTTTAAAAAGGTAATTACAGTTTTTTCCTATTAAATAGTAGTTTTAGTGATATAGAATCCTATTATTTTCTGTTGACAATCATGCTACAACGGTATTGAGTGAAAAATAGTTGTGTGTGTGTGTGTGTGTGTGTGTGTGTGTGTGTGTGTGTGCACTCAGTCACTCAGCTGTACCCGACTTTTTGCAACCCCCACGGACTGTAGCAGGCCAGACTCGTCTGTCCATGGGATTTTGCAGGCAAGAATACTGGAGTGTGTTGCTACATCAGAATAATCACTACATAATCACAGTATTAAAATATGTTGCTTCCCTGGTAGTTCAGCTAGTAAAGAATCTGCCTGCAATGTAGGAGACCCTGGTTTGATTCCTGGGTCAGGAAGATACACTGGAGATGGGATAGAATAGCCCGCTACCCCCCAGTATTCCTGGGCTTCCCTGGTGGCTCAGATGGTAAAGAATCCACTTGTTATGAGGGAGACCTAGATTTGATTTCTGTGTTGGGAAGATCCCCTGGAGAAGTGAAAGTCTACCCACTCCAGTACTCTAACTGGAGAATCCCCATGGACAGAGAAACCTCGTGGGCTACAGTCACAAAGAGTCAGACATGACTGAGCCAAAGAAGCACAGCACAGCACAGCACATCAGTTTTCACAATCAACAAGACAAATAATAAAATAAATAAATGAAAGATAATTAAAATTGTGAGACATAATGGAAGTATGATAAACCTTACATACAATTTGGGGAGTTAAGTAGAGTGATTTGGTAAGTAAAAGTACCTACATGCACGCATTTTCATCTGCACAGCCAATCTACAGCTTTTGATTGGTGCATTTAATCCATTTACAATTAAGGTAGTTATCAATATGTATGATTCTATTACTATTTTCATAATTGTTTGGGTTAATTTTATATAGATATTTTCCTTTTGTGTTTTGTACCTAGAGATGTTCCTTTAGCATTTGTTGTAAAGTTGGTTTGGTGGTGATAGATTCTCTTAACTTTTGTTTGTCTGGAGAACTATTGCTTTCTCCATCAAATCTGATGAGAGTCTTGAGGGGTAGAGAGTTCTTGGTTGTAAGGTCTTCGCTTTCATCACTTTAAATATATCATGTCATTTCATTTTGGGTTGTAGAGTTTCTATGGAGAAATCAGCTGATAATCTTGTGGGAGTTCCCTTGTAGGTTATTTGTCATTTTCCCTTTGTCATTTTTAAATATTTTTATATTTGTGTTTAATTTTTGTCAGTTTGATTACTATGTGTCTTGGTGTATTCCTCCTTGGATTTATTCTGCCTGGGACTCTCTGTGCTTCCTGGACTTGGTTGACTATTTCCTTGGAAGTTTTCAGCTATTATTTCTTCAAATATTCTGTGGTCTTTTTTTCTCTCTCTTCTTCTTGGACCCCTATAATGCAAACATTGGTACATTTAATCTTATCCCAGAGGTCTCCTAGGTTGTCTTTTTTTTTTTTCATTCTTTTTTTTTTTTTGTAATCAATAAACATATCAGTATTTTATTTTGAGATAAAAACCAAAAGGATTATTAGAAGAACAAGGAAGAAAAGAGTTAACATAGTTGAATTTGTCGGGTAGAAGAGAAAAAACTTAGATCCAGCCTTGTTACTTTTCTTCCTAGTCCCTCTGAGAGTTTTGATTTTCTCTTATTTTATTTATTTTTTAATTAATTTTTTGTTTTGTTTTTCTTTACAATACTGTATTCATTTTGCTATACATTGACATGAATAAGCCACGAGTGTACATGAACTCCCAATCCCGAACCCCACCTCCCCCCTCCCGCCCCACACCATCTCTCTGGATTATCCCCGTGCATCAGTCCCAAGCATCCTGCATCCTGCATTGAACCTAGACTGGCGATTCGTTTCACTTATATCATACATGTTACACT
>SJXQ01010778.1:125811-145203 GCA_006408695.1 Aepyceros melampus
GACTTTTGGATCACAGCCATTCTGACTGGTGTGAAATGGTACCTCATTGTGGTTTTGATTTGCATTTCTCTGATAATGAGTGATGTTGAGCATCTTTTCATGTCTTTGTTAGCCATCCGTATGTCTTCTTTGGAGAAATGTCTATTTAGTTCTTTGGCTATACCAGTGATTTCCACCATTGTGTCTTCCAGATCACTTATCTCTTCTTTTGCATCAATTGTTCTGCTACTGATTCCTTCTAGGATTCTGTTCATCTTTGTTTATTCTTTAGGTGTTTTTTATGTCTTTGGTAAACATTTCTTGCATCTTCTCCATTCTGTTTCTGAGACCCTGGATCATCTTCACTATCATTATTCTGAATTCTCTTTCTTGAAGGTTGCCTATCTCCATTTATTTGGTCATTTTTCTGGGATTTTATTTTGTCCCTTCATCTGGAACATAACATTCCTTTTTCATCCTGATTAATTTTCTGCAATGTGATTTTTGTTCTAACTGCTATGGGATCATGGTTCTTCTTGCTTCTTCTGTCTACTTTCTGGTGGATGAGACTAAGAAGCTTGTGTAAACTTCCTGATGGGAAGGACTGGTGAGAAAAAGTGGATCTTGCTCTGGTGGGCAAGGCTTTGCCCAGTAAAGCTTTAATCTAATTACCTGCTGAGGTTGTGCTCCCTCCATTTTAGTCGTTTGGACTGAGGCAACCATGCTGTGGGCACGATGGACTCTCTGGTAGGGTTATTGATGACCTCCAAGAGGGCTTACCCCAAAGGACATCTTCCAGGACTGCTGCTGTCAGTGCCCCCATTCTTGTGATGAGCCCCTGCTGACACTTGTCTCCACAGGAGACTCTCCAACACTATCAGGTATGTCTGATTCAGACCTCTGTGGTGTTACTGCTCCTTTTCCCTGGATCTTGGTGCACACAAGATTTTGTTTCTGTTTTCCAAGAGTGGAATCTCTGCTTTCCCCAGTCCTGTGGAAGTCCCATAATTAAATTCTGCTGGCCTTCAGTGTCAGATTCCCTGAGAATTCCCAGTCCCTTTATTGAATCCCTAGGGAAGAATGACATAGGGACCCAAACTGTCACAGCAGTGGGAGAACTTCTTGATACTATTTTTCTCCAATTTGTGGGTCACTCACCAGATTGGTATGGGATTTGATTTTATCATGATTGTGCCCCTCCTACCATCTCACTGTGGCTTCTTTGTCATTGGACACAGATCTTTTTTGGTGAATTCCAGCATCCTCCTGTCAATGGTTATTCAACAGCTACTTGTGGTTTTGGTGTTTTTTGCAGATGAGCACACTGTCTTCTACTCTGTCATCTTGAACTGGAAGACTTTTTTTTTTTAATTGCAGTATAGTTGATTTTATGTTGTGTTAGCTTCAGGGGTACAGTAAAGTGAATTAATTATTCATATACAAATATTCACTCTTTTTTGGCTCTTTTCCCATAGAGATCATTACAGAGTATTGGGTAGAATTTCCTGTGCTATAGAGTGGATTGGTTATCTACTCTATATGCAATAGTGTGTGTATTTCAATCCCAGTCTCCCAGTTTATCCCTCCCTCTTACACCCAGATAACCATAAATTTGCTTTCTATATCTGAAATTATTTATGTTTGGTAGATAAGCTTATTTGCACCCAATTTTTTAGATTTCATATATTCACATGTAAATAATATCACATGGTATTTGTCTTTCTCTGTCTCACTTACTTTACTCAGTGTGACAATCTCTATGTCCATCCATGTTGCCAAAAATGACATTATTTTGTCGCTTTTATGTTTAAGTCATATTTCATTGTATATATGTATATACACATCTTTTTTATCCATTCCTCTGTTAATGGACACTTGGGTTGCTTCCATGTCTTGACTATTGTAAATAGTGCTGTGATGAACATTAGAGTGTATGTTTCTTTTCAAATTATGGTTTTCTCCAAATACATAGCCAGGAGTCAGATTGATGGATCATATGGTATCCCTATTTTTAGCTTTATAAAGAATTTCCATACTGTTCTCCATAGTGAGTGTACCAATTTATATTCCCAACAACAATATAGAAGCGTTCCCTTTTCACCACACCCTCTCCAACTTTTATTGCTTGTGGACTTTTTAATGATGCCTTTGAGCCTAGTTTGGATGATATCTCATTATAGTTTTATTTGCATTTCTCTAATGACTAATGATATTGAGTATATTCTCATGTGAATTTTGTTGATCTGTATAAGGCATTCAGAGAATGGAGAAACGTTTATTACCCATTTTTTGTTTTTATTTTGAATTGCATGAACTATTTTTACATTTTAGGGATTAATCCCTGTCAGTTTCTTCATTTACTAACGTTTACTCTAATCTTGAGGGTTGTTTCTTCTTCTTCTTTTTTTTTAATTTTAATCATTTCATGTTTCATTTATAGAAGTTTTATTTTGTTCTTTTAAAAATATGATAGATACTTTGATATAGCCTCTTTCTTGGTTACTTAAATATTTTATTTTTTTTAATTTTTATTTTTACTTTAGTTTACTTTACAGTACTGTATTGGTTTTGCCATACATTGACATGAATCCATCTCGGGTGTACATGAGTTCCCAATCCTGAACCACCCCCCACCTCCCACCCCATATCAACTCTATGGATCATCCCTGTGCACCAATCCCAAGCATCCTGTATCCTGTATCAAACATAGACTGGTGATTCATTTCTTACATGATAGTATACATGTTTCAGTGCCATTCTCCCAAATCACCACACCCTCTCCCTATCCCTCAGAGTCCAAAAGTCCGTTCTATACATCTGTGTCTCTTTGGCTGTTTCACATACAGGGTTATCTTTACCATGTTTCTAAATTCCATATATATGTGTCAGTATACTGTACTGGTATTTTTCTTTCTGGCTTACTTCACTCTGTATAATCGGCTCCAGTTTCATCCATCTCATTAGAACTGATTCAAATGTATTCTTTTTAATGGCTGAGTAATACTCTATTGTGTATATGTACCACGCTGCAATGAACATTGGGGTACATGCATCTCTTTCAATTCTGGTTTCCTTGGTGTGTATGCCCAGCAGTGGGATTGCTGGGTCATATGGCAGTTCTATTTACAATATTTTAAGGAATCCCCACACTGTTTTCCATAGTGGCGTACTAGTTTGTATTCCCACCAACAGTGTAAGAGGGTTCCCTTTTCTCCACACCCTCTCCAGCATTTATTGCTTGTTGACTTCTGGATCACAGCCATTCTGACTGGTGTGAAATGGTACCTCATTGTGGTTTTGATTTGCATTTCTCTGATAATGAGTGATGTTGAGCATCTTTTCATGTGTTTGTTAGCCATCTGTATGTCTTCTTTGGAGAAATGTCTATTTAGTTCTTTGGCCCATTTTTTGATTGGGTCGTTTATTTTTCTGGAGTTGAGCTGCATAAGCTGCTTGCATATTTTTGAGATTAGTTGTTTGTCAGTTGCTTCATTTGCTATTATTTTTTCCCATTCAGAAGGCTGTCTTTTCACCTTGCTTATAGTTTCCTTTGTTGTGCAGAAGCTTTTAATTTTAATTAGATCCCATTTGTTTATTTTTGCTTTTATTTCCAGTATTCTATTTTCTGGAGTTGAGCTGCATAAGCTGCTTGTATATTTTTGAGATTAGTTGTTTGTCAGTTGCTTCATTTGCTATTATTTTCTCCCATTCAGAAGGCTGTCTTTTCACCTTGCTTATAGTTTCCTTTGTTGTGCAGAAGCTTTTAATTTTAATTAGATCCCATTTGTTTATTTTTGCTTTTATTTCCAGTATTCTGGGAGGTGGATCATAGAGGATCCTGCTGTGATTTATGTCGGAGAGTGTTTTGCCTATATTCTCCTCTAGGAGTTTTATAGTTTCTGTTCTTACATTTAGGTCTTTAATTCATTTTGAGTTTATTTTTGTGTGTGGTGTTAGAAAGTGATATCAGAGCAGAAAAAGAAATAAAAGGAATCCAGATTGGAAAAGAAGAAGTAAAACTCTCACTGTTTGCAGATGACATGATCCTCTACATAGAAAACCCTAAAGATTCCACCAGAAAATTACTAGAGCTAATCAATGAATATAATAAAATTGCAGGATATAAAATCAACATGCAGAAATCCCTTACATTCCTATACACTAATAATGAGAAAGTAGAAAAAGAAATTAAGGAAACAATTCCATTCACCATTGCAACGAAAAGAATAAAATACTTAGGAATATATCTACCTAAAGAAACTAAAGATCTATATATAGAAAACTATAAAACACTGATGAAAGAAATCAAAGAGGACACTAATAGATGGAGAAATATACCATGTTCATGGATCGGAAAAATCAATATAGTGAAAATGAGTATACTACCCAAAGCAATCTACAGATTCAATGCAATCCCTATCAAGCTGCCAGTGGTATTCTTCACAGAACTAGAATAAATAATTTCAAGATTTGTATGGAAATCCAAAAAACCTCGAATAGCCAAAGCCATCTTGAGAAAGAAGAATGGAACTGGAGGAATCAACCTGCCTGATTTCAGGCTTTACTACAAAGCGATAGTCATCAAACAGTATGGTACTGGCACAAAGACAGAAATATAGACCATTGGAACAAAATAGAAAGCCCAGAGATAAATCCACACACCTATGGACACCTTATCTTCGACAAAGGAGGTAAGAATATACAATGGAGTAAAGACAATTCTTTAACAAGTGGTGCTGGGAAAACTGGTCAACCACTTGTAAAAGAATGAAACTAGATAACTTGCTTCTTTGTTTTATTTATGATTCTCTCTGCTGTGAAAAAGCATTTATGTTTAATGAACTTATATTTAGTTTTATTTATTTTTTTATTTTCATTACTCTAGGTGGTGGGTTAAAAAATATGTTGCAGTGATTTATATCAAAGAGTGTTCTGCCTATGTTTTCCTCTTAGAATGTTAAATTATCTAGCCTTACACTTAGGTCTTTAATCCATTTTGAGTTTCCTCTTGTGAGTGTTCTAATTTCATGCATTTACATGTAGCTGTCCAGTTTTCCCAAAACCACTTATTGAAGAGACTGTATTTTCTCCCTTGTATATTCTTGCCTTCTTTGTTACTGATTAAGTAGCCTTCATTGCACAGAAATATAGATCAGTGGAACAGGATAGAAAGTCTAGTCATTAACCCATACAACTATGGTTACATAATCTATGAAAAGCAAGCCAAATTTTCTATATTAGGTCTCTGGAAAACTCTCTCAAGGTTCTACACTATATAATGATGCCATATGCTGGAAGGGGGAGCAAAGGATGGAGAATTCGTGAGGGACCAAATGGAATTGGCATCCTTCATCCTGGTCTATAAGCATTTTCTAAATTTGTAATCATTTTGTTTCTATCAACAAGGTAAAAAATAATGCAATATGGTAGAATGGAATATAATTTGACCATCCTGAGTCTCCATGTACTTGGTGATTGTGTGGACACTCTTCTTTTGCACTGTTTCTTAATTTTAATGCTGACATTTTTGACCAACTAAAACTTGAAAGAAATTAGCTGGAATTTATGAAAATTAAAATCCTAGTGAACTTCAGATAATATCTAGCACTTCTTTTCCTTACTATACTGACATGATGTATAAATCTTAAATTTATATGCATCTTAATTAGGAGCTAAGTGAGAGATGGTACAGAAAATAAGCTGTCTGTAACAGAATAATAAGTGTATTGAAGAGCTCAAAAAACATTTCCTTTGGTTGAGAAAGTGGGAGTCCCTCTCAGCTACAAAAATCAGTGCCAGACACATGAGAAAGTCTTATGTCCTAATGAGCAAAGAGATTCTACCAACACAATGGTGTTGCTTTCTTCTCTACATTCTGGGCAAGGTTCCTGCAGGGATGCTGCTGCTGCTAAGTTGCTTCAGTCATGTCCAACACTGTATGACCCCATAGAAGGCAGCCCACCAGGTTCTGCTATGCCCAGGATTCTCCAGGTAAGAATACTGGAATGGGTTTCCATTTCCTTCTCTAATGCATGCATGCATGCATGTAAAGTCCCTTCAGTCATGTCCAACTCTGTGCGACCCTATGGACAGCAGCCCACCAGGTTCCTCTTTCCACAGGATTCTCCAGGCAAGAATACTGGAGAGAGTTGCCATCTCCTTCTCCTCCTGCAGGAATATATCCCTTTGTGCCATAGCACAAAGCAGAGAACTTCAGAAAGTGTTCAATATTCATTTGCTTTTTATAATATGTGAATGAAAGTCACTCAGTCATGTCTGGCTCTGCAATCCCATGGACTGCAGCCTGCCAGGCTTCTCTGTTTATGAAATTCTCATTATTAAAAAATGAATGAGGAGTCCCAAGACATAACTGAAAGACTAGAGATGAGGTTTTCAACACTGTTCCTGTCATGGTGATACTGGGTGCATTACTAAATGTCTAAAGGCCTCAGCTTCCTCATTGACAAATGGCAATATTAATCTTTACCTCATGTACACTTAAGTGAAGATTAAAGGAAACAGTAAATGCAGCATCTGACTAAGATCCAAGTGAGCATAATATTATCTCTATTTTCAAGTTCTATGTCTGGACTAACTTTCCTTTAGTTTCTTTCAATGTTCATGTACCCAACATTTTTTGTTTCCCCAAAGTCTAAGAGATTCTCACTTGGAAGACTATTCAATATTATCCTCACAGTATTATTAAGTTTTACTTTCCTTTGAGTTGCATATTTGCTTGGCTATCTTTGGGTTGCTAACTCCTTACAACAGGCGATACATATGTTATACATACTTATAACTTAATTCTTCTTTCCCCTAATATCACCTACAGCCAGTCTTCATTTATTTTTTCATCTAGCCAAGTTTCCGTATTGGTGAAATGACAAGGCTGGAGAAATGCACAATAATTAAGGGAAAAGGGAGCCCCTGCCCAGTGTTTTGGGCTTCCCTCTTTATTTAAATCTCCTCTGCTCTTTTTCTTTTTTCTATTTCCCAACTTAGTTCCTCAGTCTTTCTTGCTTCTTTTGACTTGCACCTGTTGGAAAAATTCAGTGCGTTTGTCAGCCAGGTTATCATTCTGGCACTAATCAATCCATTTCTGACCCATCAAAAATGAGCTGGTTCATATTCTCATTAATATTCATCAGACTTGTAATACTTCATATTAAATATCAAACAAGGCTAAGTTATAATGTACTTTATAAAATTAGATTGTAGGGAGGAGTGATTCATTATTTAAAAAAGAGGAAAGTGTTAAGCATTTACACACCTGATAGGAAGCCTCTAGGGCCTGCCTGCTACATTTCCCTCTAGACTACACTTCAGCATACAGGCTACTCCAGAAGTGGCCTGTGAATGGATCTGGCTTCTGTACCTTGGCTTCATGTTCTTTATAGCATGTCTTTTTCTAAAGACTGAAGAGTCTGGAATGAGAGAGTGATGATCAAAGTTGAAAGAAAATCCATAGTCTTAAGAAAGCTGTAATAGTTTGATTTTATATTTTCTCATTAGCTGCAGTTGCTCTACAATAATGTGTTTAGATAGTGAAATTCAACTGATCTAGGTCTCTTTTCACCTCCTCCATCTTTATGAACTAGGCCATCTTTCAGTTTCCAAACCATCCCTGGCCCCAGGGAACGAAATCAAACTTACATTTAGGGATATTTTAAGGTAAGATTATCTCCCTAGTCTCAAATTCTTTGTAATGTTAAACATATACTGTGTGAGCAATTTACACAAGATCCCCATATAATGGGATTCCCATGTAATCTCAGCTACTAGACAGCCTAAGTAATGTAGGCAGATTCATTATATGAGTAGATCAATGGCCAAACAGATTTATATCTAAAGCAATGGAATGCAAAAACCATGCTGTACACAAAGTGCTTGAGAAATGTCTTTGAGAGATGGTTTCAAAATATAATCAGAAAAAGTACCTGAATTATGTTTTATCTGCAAATTAATGAAAATTTGGAACACTTTGTACATCTCAGTAAATTTTTTATATTAATATCAACTTCTGTTTTAGAAATAGCAATGAAGCAGTTTGAGCTTCCCAAGTGGCTCAGTGGTAAAGAATCTTTCTGCCAAATGCAGAAGATATTGGAGATGCTGTATCATTTCTGGATTGGGAAGATCCCCTGAAGGAGGAAATGGCAACCCACTCCAGTATTTTTGCCTATAAAAGAGGTCCATGGGGTTGCAAAAATCAGATAAAACTGAGACACCAAGCACACTGCACAATGACACATTTAAGATTGGAAAAGACTCTGATGCTGGGAAACATTGAAGGCAAAAAGAGAAGAGGATGGCAGAAGATGAGATGATTGGATGGCATCACAGATTCAACAAACATGAATTTGGGTGAACTCTGGCAGATGATGATGGACAGGGAAGCCTGGCAAGCTGCAATCCATGGGGTCACAAAGAGCTGGACATGGCTTAGCAACTGAGAAACAAGATCTTTTGCCTCTAGAATATGTTGATATAAAGTATGAAGTGAATATTTTCCAAAATGATTATCAGTTTACTTTGGCCATATCTACTGTTGTTGATTACCAGTTTCACTTCAAAATTTAAGTTTCTGTTTAAGTTTTAATTTTTATTATGGCTTTTCTGGGCTTATTAGAAACTATAAAGTGTGCACAAGTATAATTTTCATTGTTTTCATTCTTATTAATAATGAGCTAATCTTTTTATTTAGAAAGAAAAATGGCAGTGAAGGACAACTCTATTAGGCCTGTTTGCATGTAGAACTGATTTCTCTCCATTTTTAAAGTTCAGAAACTGAGGGCACACCGTGTAGATTGGGTCATTTTGCAAAAGTCAATTGCTCTCAACTGAAAATGTAAACATTTTTAGGGCTAAATCTTCCTTTACAACAGTGTGTCACATGCTGCCCATGACAAGCTGTATTTTTATACAAATAGCTTGGAGTGAAGACTTCTGGCTCTAATAGGCCCAGTATCCAGATTAGATTAAAGCATTCATAATTTCAAAGTTCTGTCCAGTTGAACTCCCTGAGGTAGGAGGAGTTATTAAACTCAAAATCACAATCAATGCAATCTGAATTGAATCAGTTGGACCACAATCAATTCAACCTGTCGGCTTCCCTGATAGTTCAGTTGTAAAAGAATCCACCTGCCATGCAGGAGACCCTGGTTCAATTCCTGGTTTGGGAAGATCCCTGGAGAAGGAATAGGCTACCCACTCCAGTATTCTTGGGCTTCCTTTATGGCTCAGCTGGTAAAGAATCCACCTGCAATGTGGGAGATCTGGGTTTGACCCCTGGATTGGGAAGATCCCCTGGAGAAGGTAAAGGCTATCCACTTCAGTATTCTGGCCTGGAAAATTCCACGGACTATATGGTCCATGGAGTTGCAAAGTCAGACACAACTGAGTGATTTCACTTTCATATTCTTTTTATCTCAGAAAGCTATACCTTCTGTCAGCTGTAACAGCAATCTGAGCTACCGTGGAAGAAGAAATCCTAAGTGCTTTTCTTAGCACGGCAAATGCAAACAGCTGGGGTTTTTTCTTGGATATTTTATAGCTGACCTAATCACACCTTCCTCTATGGAACATCATCTCCAAATAAAAGGGGTGTGACAGAAGGGCATTCAACTGTTTCCCTGATCTAATAAATATGTCCGAATTTCTGCTATCGGAGCATTAAAAATCTTCCTAAATAGCTTCAAAAGATGGAAAATGCTCATAATGTGGAGCATTAAGATGCTGAGAGGAAAATAAAAGGAAGGAGAAAATATGAGAAGGAAGACTATAAGTCATATAATGTATTCACAGAGGATAAAACAAAATAAACTGCTTTTTGGACACAGAAGAGGAGGCTAAATATCCAAGACACAGTTCACTATAGGTTTTGAGGAACAGCCCTGTTCAGTGGGGAAGATGGAGGGGCCTGGGCAGCCCCACCCAATGTAATCAGTGCCTCCTTCAGAGCCCTATGAGGACACAACCTTTGCAAGTTAAACCTTAGCTTGCTTCTAACTTAGATCCTCATTGCCAGATGTGCAATGTTTTTCTGATTGATCCTCAATTAGGGATGACTCCATGCCTTTTAGCTTTAAGTTTCACTTGTATTCATTTCCCAAGGCCTTTAAATCAAATGATTGGAAACAATTAAATGTACTGGGAGGCTATTAGTGAGCCCTTTGCAAAGTGGATTTGCTAAAGGGAACAAGAAATTGCTAACATATTGATTGAGGTGTATCCATTTCTTAAAGAAAGACCATCCTTTTCAGAGCCTTCACAAAATGTAATGTAAATACATTGAGTGAATTACATATGGACACTGAATATTCACAGTGAAGGCTTTCTTTAAACATAGGTTAACTGCATTGGAGAAGGGGGATTTTGCCAGTCCCCTCTCCTCTTTCTTTTCTTTCCTGTAATTCAACTGTTCTTATTCATGCAAAACGAAAGTCAAATAATTCTAGGAGGATGCTGTGAATTAGCTAATATGTAGTCTGTTGAAGTTTCAAGTACAGTTTAATTTGAATGAATATACG
Source organism: Aepyceros melampus (assembly GCA_006408695.1). NCBI lineage: Eukaryota > Metazoa > Chordata > Mammalia > Artiodactyla > Bovidae > Aepyceros > Aepyceros melampus. The sequence goes on from SJXQ01010778.1 coordinate 136,320, forward strand.
GACTCAGCACTAGGCCAGGTATCTTTATTTTTTTTTTTTTTTTTTTGCTTTACAATACTGAACTTCACTCTGTATAATCGGCTCCAGCGTCATCCACCTCATTAGAACTGATTCAAATGTATTCTTTTTAATAGCTGAGTAATACTCCATTGTGTATATGTACCACAGCTTTCTTATCCATTCATCTGCTGATGGACATCTAGGTTGCTTCCATGTCCTGGCTATTATAAACAGTGCCGCAATGAACATTGGGGTACACGTGTCTCTTTCGATTCTGGTTTCCTCGGTGTGTATGCCCAGCAGTGGGATCGCTGGATCATAAAGCATTTCTATTTGCAATTTTTAAAGGAATCTCCACACTGTTCTCCATAGTGGCTGTACTAATTTGCATTCCCACCAACAGTGTAAGAGGGTTCCCTTTTCTCCACACCCTCTCCAGCATTTATTGCTTGTTGACTTTTGGATCGCAGCCATTCTGATCTTTAAAGTTTCAAAGGAACAATCTCCAACTTTAAGATTTTAACCATCAGTTTACTGAAGTAAGTAGCTGTCACAAAATAAATAATAAGAATCTTTCTAAGAGGAAGAACAGATTAAAAAGAGGTGTTAAGAAAAACCGTTATGGTCTCGTCATCCACCTAGAGCCAGACATCCTGGAGTGTGAAGTAAAGTGGGCCTTAGGAAGAATTACTATGATCAAAGCTGGTTAAGTGCTAGAATTCCAGATAAGCTATTTAAAACCCTAAAATGTGATGCTGTTAAAGTGCTTCACTCAATAGGTCAGCAGTGGCCACAGGATTGGAAAAGGTCTGTTTTCATTCCCATACCAAAGAAGGACAATGTCAAAGAGTATTCAAACTACCATACAATTGTGGTCATTTCACATGCTAGTCAGGTTATCATCAAAATCCTGATGAGTTAGGCTTCAGCAGTTCAGGAATCAAGAACTTACAGATGTACAAGCAGAGTTTTGAAGAGGCAGAGGAACTAGAGATCAAATTGCCAACATTCATTGGATCATGGAGAAAGCAAGGGAATTTCAGAAAAACAACTACTTTTACTTCAATAACTATGGTAAAGTTTGATTATGTGGAATACAACAGACTGTGGTAAATTCTTAGAGATGGATTAACAGACCACCTTACCAGTCTCCTAAGAAGCTGGTATGCAGGTCAAGAAGCAATGGTTAGAACCAGACATGGTACTGACATGGTACGAAGTTGAGAAAGGAGTAAGACAAAGCTGTATGTTGTCACCCTGCTTATTTCATTTATATCCAGAATACATCATGCAAAATGCCAGGTGGATAAATCACAAGCTGTAATCAAAAACCTCAGATATGCAGATGATACCACCCGAATCACAGACAATGGAGAGGAACTAAAAGCCTCCTGTTGATGGTGAAAGGAAAAAGTAAAAAAACTGGCTTGAAACTGAACATTCAAAAAACTAAGGTCATAGCTTCTGGTCCCATTACTTTATGACAAATAAAAGGAGAAAAAAATGGAAGCAGTGATAGACCGTATTTTTGAGGGCTCCAAAACTGTTGTGGACAGTGGATGCAACCATGAAATTAAAAGATACTTGCTCCTTGGAGTGAAAGCTATGACAAACCTAGACAGCATATTAAAAAGCAGAGACATTGCTTTGCCCACAAAGTTCAGTCTAGCCAAAGCTATGGTTTTTCCAGTAGTCACGTATGGATGTGAGAGTTGGATCATAAAAAAGGTTGAGCACAAAAAAATTGATGCTTTCAAGTTGTGGTGCTGGAGAAGATTCTTAAGAGTCCCTTGGACAACAAGGAGATCAAATCAGTCAATGCTAACAGAAATCAACTCTAAATATTCATTGGAAGGATTGTTGCTGAAGCTGAAGTTTCAATACTGTGATCACCTGATGTGATGTGCCAACTCATTGGAAAAGACCTAGATGCTGGGAAAGATTGAAGGCCAAATGAGAAAGGATGGCAGAGGATGTGATGGTTAGACAGCATCATCCATTCAATGGACATGAATTTGAGCAAAATCAAGGAGACAATGGAGGGAAGAGGAGCCTGGAATGCTGCAATCTATGGCATCACAAAGAGTAGGACCTGACTTAGCAACGAACAAGAACAACACAAAATAATTAGTGAGAGAAGGATTTGAATGAATATGCATTTATAAAAATTATTTTAACAAATACACAGTTAATTAAGTTACAGATACCTATATAAAATCATAGAATCAGGGTTCTGAGTCATCTCATTGTACCAAGAAGTGTTCAGTGATACTGGAAGTATTATGCTAATTTTTAGTCCACAATTATAAGAGCAACAGTGAGAAAATGGATAAGACACCCATTGAAGAAGGTAAGTGGTATAATAAAAAGTGTGTTTCTCAGGAGGAACACTGGCAGTAACTTAAGGTACTTGCCTCCAAAAGACAAATAACGACTCCAAAATATGTGAACATTTATTTTTCAAAAGGATTTTTTGGTTCCCTGCTGTTGTACACAGTAAAACCAAAGCAAATGGGAAGAAATTACAAGGAAACCAATTTTACTTCAGTATTTTATTGTCTTCAAAAGGAAAAACAAATAATGAAAGAACCATATACCATATATTTGTTGTATATTTTATATTATACAAAATCCAGTTATATTTTTATAGTCCATGGTGCATGTTTATATATATATATATAAAATCATGGCATCCAGTCCCATCACACACACACACACACACACACACACACACACATATATATGAAAACTTTAAAGCTTAGTGCTTCATGCTTGTAATAAATGTCAGTGCTAAGAACTGCCTCATGTCTTTTGATTCTAGGTCTCTAACTGAGCTATCACCGGCACCTTAGACTCATACTGAAAACTGAATTTGTTGCCTGTCACTAAAGGGATGCAAGCAAATGGCAACACCGCCTATGGAGGTCCCTAATTAAGTTGCAAATTTTGTTGGAACAAATACCCAACACTCCTGCAGCTCTTAGACTTTTTTTTTTTTTTTAATTAGTTGTAGAATCATCATAAGATAGTTTTGGTTAAACCTGTTCATGGCTATGAATGACTTAGATGTGTTATTTTCAACAGGACCTTTTCTTGTTTGAATATCTGTTTCCCAGTACTCCTGTCTGTGGCAAAAAAAAAAAAGGGGGGGGGCAGATGGATTTTAGGTTGGAAGACTCTTACTCTCTATTTTAAGCATATTACAGATTTATACTGATATTTCTGCTTCAGTTCTTAGCCAACCTCATTCCTATTTGAAACTGCAGGAAACTGAAGGCTTGATGAAATATTAATCCTTTCGCTTATGTATCCTGATTTTTCTTCTGCAAACTCAATAATACCTCACTAATACTTTTTATGCTTTAAGAGGCTTAAAGTGTGTACTTTGAGCCAAATTACATCAATACTTACCAATCTCAAAAAAGACTTTGTCTAACTTTTTAATTTGTCTTACATTTAGCTCCTTACTTTACCTGCCTACTGTGAAATCTGTATCCAGGTCAAGAAGTAACAGTTAGAACTGGACAGTGAACAGCAGACTGGTTCCAAATTGGGAAAGGAGTACATCAAGGCTGTATATTGTCACCCTGCTTATTTAAGCTATATGCAGAGTACAACATGAGAAATTGTGGGCTGGATGAGCACAAGCTGGAATCAAGATTGCCAGGAGAAATATCAATAACCACAGATATGCAAAGGACACCACCCTTATGGCAGAAAGCAAAGAAGAACTGAAGAGCATCTTGATGAAGTAAAAAAGGAGAGTGAAAAAGCTGGCTTAAAGCTCAATATTCAGAAAACTAAAATCATGGTATCCAGTCCCATCACTTCATGGCAAATAGATGGGGAAACAGTGACAGACTTTACTTTTTAGGGTTCCAAAATCACTACAGATGGTGACTGCAGCCATGAAATTAAAATATGCTTGCTCCTTCGAAGAAAAGTTATGATCAACCTAGACAACATATTAAAAAGCAGAGGCATTACTTTGCCAACAATGGTACATCTAGTCAAGGCTATGGTTTATTCCAGTAGTCATGCATGGATGTGAGAGTTGGACTGTGAAGAAAGCTGAGCACTGAAGAATTGACACTTTTGAACTGTGGTGTTGGGGAAGACTCTTGAGAGTCCCTTGGACTGCAAGGAGATCAACCAGTCCATCCTAAAGGAAATCAGTCCTGAACATTCATTGGAAGGACTGATGCTGAAGCTGAATACTTTGGCTCCTGATGAGAAGACCTGACTCATTTGAAAAGATCCTGATACTGGGAAAGATGAGAGTGGGAGGTGAAGGGGATGACAGAGGATGGGATGGTTGAATGGCAACACTGACTCAATGGATATGAGTTTGAGTAAAGTCTGGGAGTTGGTGATGGACAGGGAGGCCTGGCATGCTGCAGTCCATGGGGTCACAAAGAGTTGGACACGACTGAGTGACTGAACTGAACTGAACTAAAATGGATGAGAATGGGCAAATTTAATTCAGATGACAATTATATCCACTACTGTGTACAAGAATCTCTTAGAAGAAATCTATGGATGGAGGTTTGTAACATTGTGCAGGAGGCAGTGGTCAAAAACTTCTAGAAAAAGAAATGCAAAAAGGCAAGATGGTTGTCTGGCAAGGCCTAGATAATAGCTGAGAAAAGAAGAGAAGCGGAAAGCAAAGGAGGAAAGGAAAGGTATACCCATATAAATGCAGGATTACAAAGAATAGCAAGGAGAGATAAGAAAGCCTTCTTAAGTGAACAATGCAAAGAAGTAGAGGAAAACAATACAATGGGAAATACTAGAGATCTCTTCAAGAAAATTAGAGATACCAAGGGAACATTTCATGCAAAGATGGATAAAATGAAGGATAGAAATAGTATGGAAACAAAAGAAGCAGAAGATATTAAGAAGAGGTGGCAAGAAAACACAGTAGAGGTCTTAATCACCCGGAGAAGAGTGATTTGTGTGGTCATTTACCTAGAGCCGGATATGCTGGAGTGTAAAGTCAAAGGACCTTAGGAAGCATTGCTACAAACAGAACTAGAGCTGATGGAATTCCAGCTGAGCTATTTCAAATCCCAAAGATGATGCTGTTAAAATGCTGTACTCAATATGCCAGCAAATTTGGAAAACTCAACAGTGGCCATAGGACTGGAGAAGTTTTTTCATTCCAATCCCAAGAAGGGAAATACCAAAGAATGTTCAAACTACTGCTTAATTGCACTCATTTCACAGGCTATAAAGGTAATGCTCAAAATCCTTCATGCTAGACTTCAGCAGTATATGAAGTGAGAACTTCCAGATGTACAAGATAAATTTAGAAAAGATAGAGGAACCAGAGATCAAATTGCCAACATCCACTGGATCATAGAAAAATCAAGGGAATCCCAGAAAAAAAAAAAAAAAAAAAAACACATTTACTTCTGCTTCATTAACTATGCTAAGGCCTGTGACTGTGTGGATCACAACAAACTATGGAATATTCTTCAAGAGATGGAAATACTAGACCACTTTAGTTGTCTCTTGAGAAACCTGCAGGTCAAGAAGCAACAATTAGAACTTTACATGGAACAATACAGGTCAGTAGCATTAAGCACATCCACATTGCTGTGTGACCATCATGCATGCTTATGTGTTCAGTCGTGTCCAACTCTTTGAGACCCCATATACTGTAGCTCACCAGGCTCTTCTGTCCATGGGATTCTCCAGGCAAGAATATTGAAGTGGATTGCCATTTTCTTTTCCAGACGATCTTTCCAATTCAGAGACTGAACCTGTGTCTCCTGCTTCTCCTGCTTTGCAGGGAGATTCTTTACCACTCTGCCACCTGGGAAGCCATGGAACAATGGACCAGTTCAAAATTGGCAAAGCAGTATGTCAAGGCTGTATATTGTCACCCTGCTAATTTAATTTATATGCAGAGTGCATCATGCAAAATGCTGGGCTGGATGAAGCTCAAGCTGGAATCAAGATTTCTGGGAGAAATATCAATAACCTCAGATATGGAAATAACATATCACTAGTGGCAGAAAGTGAAGAGGAACTAAAGAATCTCTTAATGAAAGTGAAAGAGGAGAGGGAAAAAGCTGGCTTAAAATTCAACATTCAAAAAAGTCATATCTGTTCATGTGTTTATTAGTCATCTGTATGTCTTCTTTGGCACTCCACTCCAGTACTCTTGCCTGGAAAATCCCGTGGACGGGGAGCCTGGTGGACGTCTGTCTATGGTGTTGCACAGTTGGACACGACTGAAGTGACTTAGCAGTAGCAGTATGTCTTCTTTGGAGAAATGACTGTTTAGTTTTTAGATGACTAGTTCTAGTTTGATGCATGATTCAGGGCACCTAAAGTCAGTGCTCTGGGACAACCTGGAGGGATACAGTGGGGAGGTAAGTTAGAAGGGCCTTCAGGATAGGGGGACACATGTATACTCAAAGCTGATTCATGTTGATATATGGCAAAAGCCATTACAATATTGTAAATTTAACTATCCTCCAATTAAAATAAATAAAATAATTTTTAAAAAATCAACACCATGGCATCCAAGCCCATCACTTCATGGTAAACAGATGGGGAAACAATGGAAACAGTGACAGACTTTATTTTCTTGGGCTCCAAAATTACTGCATATGGTAACTGCAACTATGAAATTAAAAGATACTTGCTCCTTAGAAGAAAAGTTGTGACAAACCTAGACAGCATATTAAAAAGCAGAGACATTACTTTGCAAACAAATGTCCATATAGTCAAAGCTATGATTTTTCCAGTAGTCATATACAAATGTGAGAGTTGGACTATAAAGAAGGCTGAGCATCAAATAATTGATGTTTCAAACTATGATGCTAGAGAAGACGCTTGAGATTCCTTAGACATCAAGGAAATGAAACCTCCAATACTTTGGCCACCTCATGTGAAGGGTCAACTCATTGGAAAAGACGCTGATAGAGGGAAAGATTGATGGCAGAGGGAGAAGTGGGTGACAAAGGATGAGATGGTTGGATGGCATCATCAAGTCAAACATCATCACTGAGCTAACTCCTAGAGAGAGTGAAGGACTAGGAAGCCTGGCATACTGCAGTCCATGAGTTCGCAAAGAGTTGGACATGTCTGTGCAACTGAACAACAATTTGGAAATTAAGTACCTACTTTTAAATGATGGGTGTATCTAAGAAACCATAGCAAGGAAATTCAGAAAACATTTGTTACAGAATAAAAATGAAAAGAAATTTATCAGAATTCACCACACGCAGCAGAAGCTGTTCAATGCAAATATTTACAATGTGGAATCTTGATATGGTATGGAAAAAAAAAAAAAGAAAAAAAAAACATTGACACTAGCATAAAGTTTTATGAAATTAGAACAAATTCTGTACTTTAGTTAATAACAATATATCACATATCAATTTCCTATTTTTATACAATGTAGTATCTATATTCTCAAAACTGGATTGGATTTTTCAAGCTTCATTCAAATTTTCTTTTGAATCACTAAGGTAATAAGCAGGCTTCCAGGTGGCTAGTGGTAATGAACTCACTTGCCAATGTAGGAAACTTAAGAGATGTGGGTTCCATCTCTGTGTCAAGAAGTTCCCCTGGAGGAGGGCCTGGCAACCCACTACAGTATTACTGGCTGAAGAACCCATGGACTGAGAAGCCTGGAAGGCTACAATGTTGCAAAAAGTTGGACATGACTGAAGCAACTTAGCATGCACTTCCACAGGTAATAAACTCTCTAGACTTTTAGAAATACTACTAGATACTAGATTCCATGGAACCTGCTTTCTGTGGGGCATGCAAGAGGAGGGTAGCTGATTGTAGCGGTCCAACCTGCAGTCTCCCTGCGTCCGAGGTCAGGGGCGGTGGCCGAGAAGAGCTACCCCTCGTCCGAGGCCAGAAGTGGGGGCTGAGAGGAGCTACCCCGCGTCCTAGGTCAGGGGCAGCCGGGAGAAGCCACCTAGTGCCTGAAGCCAGGCATGGTGGCCCTAAGGAGCCACCCCGCGCCTGAAGCCAGGGGCGGGTGCCGGGAGGAGTCACCCCGTGCCCGAGGCCAGGGGCAGCGGCCAGGAGGAGCAATCCCAGAAGCAGTGGCTGTGCGGGCACAGAAGGGCTTAGAGGAGTTATCCCATGTTGAAGGTCAGGAAGAGCGGTGGTAAGGAGATACCCCTCATCCAAGAAAAGGAACAGTGACTGTGCTTTGCTGGAGCAGCCGTGAAGAGATACCCCACACCCAAGGTAAGGGAAACCCAAGTAAGATGGTAGATATTGCAAGAAAGCATCAGAGGGCAGACGCACTGAAACCATACTCACAGAAAACTAGTCAATCTAATCACACTAGGACCACAGCCTTGTCTAAATCAGTGAAACCAAGCCATGCCTGTGGGGCAACCCAAAATGGGTGGGTCATGGTGGAGAGGTCTGACAGAATGTGGTCCACTGGAGAAGGGAATGGCAAGTCACTTCAGTATTCTTGCTTTGAGAACGCCATGAACAGTATGAAAAGGCAAAATGATAGGATACTGAAAGAGGAACTCCCCAGGTCAGTAGGTGCCCAATATGCTACTGGAGATCAGTGGAGAAATACCTCCAGAAAGAATGAAGGGATGTAGCCAAAGCAGAAACAATACCCAGCTGTGGATGTGACTGGTGATAGAAGGAAGGTCTGATGCTGTAAACAGCAATATTGCATAGGAACCTGGAATATCAGTCTATGAATCAAGGCAAATTGGAAGAGGTCAAACAAGAGATGGCAAGGGTGAACATCGACATTCTAGGAATCAGCGAACTAAAATGGACTGGAATGGGTGAATTTAACTCAGATGACCATTATATCTACTACTGTGGGCAGGAATCCCTCAGAAGAAATGGAGTAGCCATCATGGTCAACAAAAGAGTC
>SJXQ01010779.1:4516-20188 GCA_006408695.1 Aepyceros melampus
ACATGAAAAGATGCTCAACATCACTCATTATCAGAGAAATGCAAATCAAAACCACAATGAGGTACCATTTCACACCAGTCAGAATGGCTGTGATCAAAAAGTCTACAAGCAATAAATGCTGGAGAGGGTGTGGAGAAAAGGGAACCCTCTTACACTGTTGGTGGGAATACAAACTAGTACAGCCACTATGGAGAACAGTGTGGAGATTCCTTAAAAAATTGCAGATAGAACTGCCTTAAGACCCAGTAATCCCACTGCTGGGCATACACACTGAGGAAACCAGAATTGAAAGAGACGAGTGTACCCCAATGTTCATCGCGGCACTGTTTATAATAGCCAGGACATGGAAACAACCTAGATGTCCATCAGCAGATGAATGGATAAGAAAGCTGTGGTCCATATACACAAGGGAGTATTCAGTTCAGTTCAATTCAGTTGCTCAGTCGTGTCCGACTCTTTGCGACCCCATGAATCGCAGCACGCCAGACCTCTCTGTCCATCACCAACTCCCAGAGTTCACTCAGACTCACGCCCATCAAGTCAGTGATGCCATCCAGCCATCTCATCCTTGGTCGTCTCCTTCTCCTCCTGCCCCCAATCCCTCCCAGCATCAGAGTCTTTTCCAATGAGTCAACTCTTCTCATCAGGTGGCCAAAGTACTGGAGTTTCACCTTTAGCATCATTCCTTCCAAAGAAATCCCAGGGCCAATCTCCTTCAGAATGGACTGGTTGAATATCCTTGCAGTCCAAAGGACTCTCAAGAGTCTTCTCCAACATCACAGTTCAAAAGCATCAAATCTTCGGTGCTCAGCCTTCTTCACAGTCCAACTCTCACAAGCCATACATGACTACTGGAGTATTACTCAGCCATGAAATAGAATACATTTGAATAAGTTCTAATGAGGCAGATGAAACTGGAGCCAATTATACAGAGTCAGGTAATCTAGAAAGTAAAACACCAATACAGTATCCTAATACATATATATGGAATTTAGAAAGATGGTAATGATTATCCAGTATGTGAGACAGCAAAAGAGACACAGATATATAGAATGGAATTTTGGACTCTGAGAGAGAGGGAGAGGGTGGGACGATTTGGGGGAATGGCATTGAAACTTCTATACCATTATATAAGAAACAAATTGCCAATCTATGTTCAATACAGGATACAGGATGGTTGGTGCTGTTGCATGAGGATGATCCAGAGAGATGATATGGGGTGGGCGGTGGGAGGGGGTTCAGGATTGGAAACTCATGTACACCCATGGCAGATTCATGTTGATGTATGGCAAAACCAATACAGTATTGTAAAGTAAAATAAAATAAAAATAAAAATTTTTTAAAAAGTAAAAAGAAATGCATATATTGAAACACGGGGAAAAAAAGAAATGAAATCAAAACTACAATGAGATATCACTTCACACCAGTCAGAACGGCCATGATCAAAAAGTCTACAAGCAATAAATGCTGGAGAGGGTGTGGAGAAAAGGGAACCCTCTTACACTGTTGGTGGGAATACAAACTAGTACAGCCACTATGGAGAACAGTGTGGAGATTCCTTAAAAAATTGCAGATAGAACTGCCTTAAGACCCAGTAATCCCACTGCTGGGCATACACACTGAGGAAACCAGAATTGAAAGAGACGAGTGTACCCCAATGTTCATCGCGGCACTGTTTATAATAGCCAGGACATGGAAACAACCTAGATGTCCATCAGCAGATGAATGGATAAGAAAGCTGTGGTCCATATACACAAGGGAGTATTCAGTTCAGTTCAATTCAGTTGCTCAGTCGTGTCCGACTCTTTGCGACCCCATGAATCGCAGCACGCCAGACCTCTCTGTCCATCACCAACTCCCAGAGTTCACTCAGACTCACGCCCATCAAGTCAGTGATGCCATCCAGCCATCTCATCCTTGGTCGTCTCCTTCTCCTCCTGCCCCCAATCCCTCCCAGCATCAGAGTCTTTTCCAATGAGTCAACTCTTCTCATCAGGTGGCCAAAGTACTGGAGTTTCACCTTTAGCATCATTCCTTCCAAAGAAATCCCAGGGCCAATCTCCTTCAGAATGGACTGGTTGAATATCCTTGCAGTCCAAAGGACTCTCAAGAGTCTTCTCCAACATCACAGTTCAAAAGCATCAAATCTTCGGTGCTCAGCCTTCTTCACAGTCCAACTCTCACAAGCCATACATGACTACTGGAGTATTACTCAGCCATGAAATAGAATACATTTGAATAAGTTCTAATGAGGCAGATGAAACTGGAGCCAATTATACAGAGTCAGGTAATCTAGAAAGTAAAACACCAATACAGTATCCTAATACATATATATGGAATTTAGAAAGATGGTAATGATTATCCAGTATGTGAGACAGCAAAAGAGACACAGATATATAGAATGGAATTTTGGACTCTGAGAGAGAGGGAGAGGGTGGGACGATTTGGGGGAATGGCATTGAAACTTCTATACCATTATATAAGAAACAAATTGCCAATCTATGTTCAATACAGGATACAGGATGGTTGGTGCTGTTGCATGAGGATGATCCAGAGAGATGATATGGGGTGGGCGGTGGGAGGGGGTTCAGGATTGGAAACTCATGTACACCCATGGCAGATTCATGTTGATGTATGGCAAAACCAATACAGTATTGTAAAGTAAAATAAAATAAAAATAAAAATTTTTTAAAAAGTAAAAAGAAATGCATATATTGAAACACGGGGAAAAAAAGAAATGAAATCAAAACTACAATGAGATATCACTTCACACCAGTCAGAACGGCCATGATCAAAAACTCTACAAACAATAAATGCTGGAGAGGGTGTGGAGAAAAGGGAACCCTGCTTGCATTGCTGGTGGGAATGTAAATAGATACAGCCACTATAAAAACAGTATGGAGAATCTTTACAAAACAAGGAATAAAACCACTGTATGACCCACCAATCCCACTCCTAGGTATACACCCTGAGGAAACCAAGATGGAAAAACACCCATGCATCATGATGTTCACTGCAGTTCCATTTATGACAACTAGGACATACATGGAAGCAACATAGATGTCCATTGACATATGAATAGACAAAGAAGCTGTGCTACATATATACAATGGAATATTATTCAGCCATAAAAAGGAATGCACTGGAGTCAGTCCTAAAGAGGTGGATGAACATATAGCCTAGTATAAAGAGTGAATTAAGTCTGAAAGAGAAAAACAAATATCATATAGTAACACATATATATGGAATCTAGAAATATTGTACTGATAAACCTATTTGCATAGCAGGAATAGAGACACAGACACTGAGAACAGACTTATGGACATGGCTGCCAGGGAGGAAGCAGAAGGTGGGATGTATGGAGAGGGTTACCATGCAAATGTACACTACCATATGTAAAATAGACAGTCAATGGGAATTTGCTGTATGACTCAGGGAGCTCAAACCAGAGCTCAGTAACAACCTAGAAGGGTAGGATGGGCAGGAAGCTGGGAGGTTTGTTCATGTGGGAGGAGACATGGGTAAATCTATGGCTGATTCTTGTTGATTTTTGGTAGGCCTCAACGTAATACTGTAGATCCTTCAATTAAAAATAAATAAATATAATATAAACAACCACCCAGCCCAAAGTTCCATTTGCCAAGAGGCCCAGGAGGAGGCTCGCTCATGCATGCATGAGTTAAAAGGCAGACAGATCTCTGTCTTGACTGTGATGCCTACAGTGGCTCATGAACCATCTCAGTTTCCTCTCAGCTGCACTTTAGGAGTCCTGGAAAACCTATCTTAAAAATTCATGCATGGAGGTAATCCTTCTGTGAAACTCCAGGTATTGACAAGAGGACCTCTCTCTGCTTCATTCACACACCCTTCCACTCTGTGGCCAGATCCCTGTGGTTACAACTGACTCAGCGGAAGAGCAACATTTGACAGAAAACCAGTGAGCTTGCACAGAAATTTGGCTTAAATCTGTGACCAAGTACAAGAACACAAGATTAAGATGTAGTGCTACTTTGGGGGAAACAAATAACAGGCTCTCAGTACAAATTGTGGTGCACTCATGTATTAGACAAGAGATGAAGCACAGAAATTCTGACAAAACAGGGATGAGAAGTGTCAGCAGGTGCCACTATAGAAGATCTGAGATAGCTGCAGAGTCTCTAGCTGGGTTGAAGGAAGTTATGTCTCACCCAAAGGAGACTGGTACTTTAATTAGAAAAACAGCACCACAAAACTACAAGGAACATGAACCCAAAGTATCATGACACCACAAAGTATAAAAATCTTCAGTATTCACATCTGAAAATTGGAGATCTGTGATTTACCCAAGGAAGAATTCAAAATAGCTGTTTTAAATAACTTAGTGTGCTACAGAAAATACATTAAGAGAGTTGAACAAAATCAGGAAAACACTAAACAAATTAACAATAAACAATGGACAAAACAGTTTAATAAAATGCACGAATCACAGAAAATCAGAAACTCTGGTGCTGAAGGATCCAAGAATGAAATGAAAAATTCATTAAAGAGTATCACTCACAGAGTGAAAAGAGCAGAAGAATCTGTGAGATAGATGACATATCAAAGTTATCCTGTCAAGGGAGATTAAAATCAAAACAAAAACACCTTATAATAAATCAATGAAAAAGAACAAAGAATGGCTACATGATCTATGCTACATTGTCAATAGACCAACTTGCAAATTATTGAAGTTCCAGGAGGAGAAAAAGAGATGAGACAGAAAATATATTTAAGAAGCAATGTCTGAGAACTTCCCAAATCAAAGATGATATTTGAATATCTAAGTTCAGGAAGCTTACAGGTGACGAAATCAAATCAACTTAAAAAATCCTCTATAATGCATGTTATAATAAAGTTGCAAAAATCAAAGTAAAAATGAGAAGCCTTCAAGCAGCATGAGGAAAAAACAAACAAGCTAACAAAACAAAACCCTTGTAATTTACTACTTCAGTTCAGTTCAGTTCAGTTCAGTTCAGTCGCTCAGTCATGTCTGACTCTTTGCGACCCCATGAACTGCAGCATATCAGGCCACCCTGTCCATCACCAACTCCCGGAGTTCACTCAAACATGTCCATTGAGTCGGTGATGCCACCCAACCATCTCATCCTCTGTCGTCCCCTTCTCCTGCCCTCCATCTTTCCCAGCATCAGGGTTTTTTCAAATGAGTCAGCTCTTCGCATCAGGTGGCCTAAGCATTGAAGTTTTAGCTTCAACATCAGTCCTTCTAATGAACACCCAAGACTGATCTCCTTAAGGATGGACTGGTTGGATCTACTTGCAGTCCAAGGGACCCTCAAGAGTCTTTTTCAACACCACATTTCAAAAGCATCAACTGTTTGGCGCTCAACTTTCTTTATAGTACAACTCTCACATCCATACTTGACCACTGGAAAAACCATGGCCTTGACTAGACAGACTTTGTTGACAAAGTAATGCCTCTGCTTTTTAATATTCTGTCTAGTTTGGTCATGACTTTAATTCTAAGGAGTAAGCATATTTTAATATCATGGCTGCAATCACCATCTGCAGTGATCTTGGAGTCCTAAAAAATAAAGTCAACCACTGTTTCCACTGTTTTCCCATCTATTTCCCATGAAGTGATGGGACTAGATGCTGTGATCTTAGTTTTCTGAATGTTGAGCTTTAAGCCAACTTTTTCACCCTCCTCTTTCACTTTCATCAAGAGGCTCTTCAGTTCTTCTTCTCTTTCTGCCATAAGGGTGGTGTCACCTGCATATCTGAGGCTATAGATATTTTCCCAGCCATCTTGATTCCAGCTTGTGCTTCATCCAGCCCAGAGTTTCTCATGATGTACTCTGCATATAAGTTAAATAAGCAGAGTGACAGTATACAGCCTTGACGTACTCCTTTTCCTACTTGGAACCAGTCTGTTGCTCCATGTCCAGTTCTAACTATTGCTTCCTGACCTGGAATTTACTAAGCAGCCTTCATTTGGATCTAAGAGTATTTCTCAGCAGAAACCTACTGGGCCAGGAAAAAATGGGATGATATATTCCAAATATTGAAAGACAAAACTGCCAAAGAATAATATTTGAAAACATCAGTCAGAAACAAAAAGAATATAAAGATTTCACCTGACCAAAAAACCTGAGAAAATTGAACACAGCTAGACCCTCCTTGAGGAGGGCATGGCAACCCACTCCAGTATTCTTGCCTGGAGAAGCCCATGGACAGAGAACCTGGAGGGCTATCTCCCTTAGGGTCACAAAGAATCAGACACAACTGAGGTAACTGAGCAGGCACACAGACCTTCCTTACTGAAACACTAAAAGGAATTATTCAAGCTTAAGTAAAATAATGTTAATTAATTCCATGAAAATACATAGTACAGTGGTAAATTTAAGTGTACATTCACATTCAGGACACTATAGTACTTTGATATGGAATGTTAAACACTTAACTCTTTAAGAGTTAAAGTGCCAGAATATAAAAGTAACTATAGCTACAATTATTTTTAAATTAAGTACACACTATAAAAAGAGGCAAATCATGACATCAAAAAGATAAAATGGAGAAGGGAAAAAGGAAGGAGATTTCATATATGGTTGTGTTCATATATTATCAGCATAAAACACACTGCTCTTTCTGAAAGATGCTTGATGTAAATCTCATGGTAAACAAAGCAGGAATCCATATTAGATTCACAAATGGTACAGAGAAGAACAAAAATTATAGTAGTATTGTTACACTACTATAACAAAAATCATGAATTCACAAAGGCAAGCAGTCGGAGGAAAGGAATTAGGGAACTGTAAAACATCCTGTTACAAAAGATAGTATTAATACATCCTTATCTGTCAATAATTACACTAAACATAAAGGAATGCATGATTGCATGCTAAGTAGATACTGTTGTGCCTGACTTATTGAGACTCAATGGATTGTAGCCAAACAGGCTCCTCTGTCTATGGGATTTCCTAGGCAAGAATACTGGACTGGGTTGGCATTTCCTTCTCCACTGTTGTCTTCTATCTCAATGAAATTCTTAAGCAATTACTTGGACTTCCTTATCAGACAAATCGTCCATATCTATTATTTGGGGACAGTAACTGAAAAACTATCGTGTTTCTCTGTTAACATTTTAGTCCTTTGATGTCTGTGTCCCTTGAAGTCTCAGGTTGCTGTGTTTGCCTTTAAAGAAGCAGTCACTCCCTCCTGTCTTTACAGACTGACTTGGAGAGGGAAGTATACTGTCACATTGATAGGGATTTTGAGACTTTTTCAGACCTCTTTTAAGGACACACCTGTCCCATGTACTCAATTCCTCCTAGGAGAGAATGCTGAAGCTTGTATGCTTCTATCAACGCAGCAAAGACAGTCTCTGTGCTGACAGTTTTCTGGCTGCTTCCCTGGGGCAATGCCATATGCTCACATTCATGTGCTTTCTCACAGACCCACAGGGACAAGTTGGCTTCTAGATGTCCCACAGGCCATCTGCAAAGGTTTATTTGCCTCCGTGGGGACTTACACAGGGAGCTGGCCCTGGGGAGGGCGATGTGGATGAGATGAGGGGCCTAGGGATGAGCAGAACCACAAGCACAGTGTCTGCAGTGGTTTGGGGCTCCCTGGTGGGGTCACCACATGGTCAGTAGGACCGATGTCCCTTGAAAAATTCTAGCCCTGGATGCTGTGCTCCTGGCCTCTCCCCAACTTACTCATCAGACAAATCATCCATATCCATTATTTGGGGTCAGTAACTGAAAAACTACCGTGTTTCTCTGTTAACATTTTAGTCCTTTGATGTCTGTGTCCCTTAAAGTCTCAAGTTGCTGTGATTGCATTTAAAGAAGCAGTCACTCCCTCCTGTCTTTACAGACTGACTTGGGGAAGCAAGTACACTGTCATCCTGATAGGGATTTTGAGACTTTTTTAGACCTCTTTTAAGGACACACCTGTCCTATGTACTCAATTCCTCCTAGGAGAGAATTCTGAAGCTCATATGCTTCTATCAACGCAGCAAAGACAGTCTCTGTGCCGACAGTGTCCTGGCTGCTTCCCTGGGGCAGTGCCAAATGCTCACATTCGTGTGGTTTCTAACAGACCCACGGGGACAGGTTGGCTTCTAGATGTCCCACAGGCCATCTGCAAAGGTCTAGATGCCACTGTGGGGACCTACACAGGGAGCTGGCCCTGGGGAGGGGGATGTGGATGAGATGAGGGGCCCAAGGGTGAGCAGAACCACAAGCACAGTGTCTGCAATGGTTTGGGGCTCCCTGGTGGGGTCTCCACATGGTCAGTAGGACCCGTGTCCCTTGAAGAATCCTAGCCCTGGATGCTGTGTTTCTGGCCTCTCCCCACCCCCCAGTCATGCAGGTGACCCCAGTGTCCTGGATAAGGGGAGAGAGAAAAGGCTGGAAGATAAGGATGCGGCACTTGCTCACACACTCTGATTTCCCCCACAGGTAAAATCCTGTGCTGAGGGGTCAGTCTTGGCAGTAAGCAGTGCCACCTCAGGGGCAAAATGAGACTACTGCTCTAACCCTCAGTGATGCATTCAGTCTTGAATCTTTGTTGCCCTAGCAGCATGTTGTCGTGTCTCTGCTAGACTCCTGTACCCCCACAAAGATCCTCTTATCCACAAATGATAGTCAAAGTCTGTGTTTATACCAGGAGAAACAGTGAGACTCCTGCCATCTTTCTAACCTCACTTTGTTATTACAGGTTTCTTCTTTTGGATCTTTCCCTATTTTCTTGAGCAATGTCTGTCTATCAATAGGTACATGCATTTTGTTATATACTTATCAAGAAGTCCATAGGTACACCCATAGACACTTGTAAAAAATAAAATTAAATAGGTCCTTTGGCAAAACAAGAGGTTAATATAAACTTTTGGAGTGAATAATACAGCTGAGTCTTAGAAAATTATGAACACACTGGGATCTCAGCCCAGTTTACTCACTGACACGGATGCATCTGGGAGGAGGAGACCAGCCACTCTCTGTGCAGGTCATTATGTTCCGATAATTTTGAAGACTGTAGCCATGATAGCAGCGAACCCTTACAGTTTCACCCTGTAAAACTTTTTTTTCACTACTTGGGGTATATCCATTTTCCAAATTATTGAAAATACATTCTCCTAGGATCATAAAAATAATATGAGAAAAAACCCATAAATTTGTTAAAATAGAACCTTAAAGATTAACCTTCTAGAATTTAAATGTGACTGCACTAGCATTCAAATATAATACATAACGATAAAAATGAAAGTTACTACTACCATTGTTACAAATGAAAATCAACATTCCATATCATTTTTCTTTAGTTTATAATTAAAGTATGTATAAATGATACAGATATTCTTATAAAGTCTCTATCTCACAGGCTTTACATGAAGAGCCTCTAGTAAAGGGAAGATCTATTTGGATTTTTTTTTTCATAGAACTCTTCCCTTGGCCTTATTCTTGTTACACAACACTTATCTGTACTCAGTTGTACACTTTTGTCTCTTCACTCTTTCAAAGATTTATGCATATTTACTTTTTTTTTTTTTTGTTTATACTTAAATAGGTTTACTTACTGAGGCATGGCTCTTCTGGAGACCAACCTTCTGCTGTGCAAGTCAGGTAATCCGAGGAATATTGTGAAGGAGGCACAAAATACTGATCACAGGTATAGAGAAACTGCTGATTTACACGTGCTGGAAAGTGTCCTCTGTATGAATGATACAGCCGTCCATGTTTTATTACTGGATAATACAATGTTTCCCTTGGAATAAAAAAAAGTAGAAATAATGCTTTACCTCATTATACAATCATATAAGAAATTAACATTATCTCAATGAATTATGTTCTTGTTAAGTTAATTACACTTACTACATTATGGTTTCTAGGAAAAGAAGTTATAGAAAACTCAGATGATTGAAATACGTAAAGAGGTCCTTGATATTGAAGGTCAAATTATATCTTGTGAGTCATATCATATAAAATTTGTATGTAGATTCTCTTGGTAGAAAACTATAGAGAATTAATAAATGAATTCTCCTTAAGTAAAGTGCTAACCATGGTTGACTAAATAAGCATCTTAGTCAAGAGATGAAAGTACAGATTTTATCTTCTGGCTCATTTGACTTCTTTTTCTTTCTTTTCCATTCTAATCAGAATGCAAAATCCTGACACTTCTTCTCAGACCAAGTCAAGGTAGAAAGAAAACAGTGTTTTTTTTTTTTCCAATTAACATTCATTACTTTAATTTTCTGTTTATTGGAAACATGTGATTATATAGAGAACCATAATAATTTTCATGGATCTAATCTCACAGGAAAGTAACATTACTGTTTATCACTCTAACTAGATATTAGGCATCTTTTCCCTTGCTTGTCTAATTGGACATTGTAGAGGAGAGATTTGAGTCTTGATTATCTGAGTTCAGATCTAGTACAGTTATTCACCTTATTTTGATGTTTCATAGAACAAGAATTAGTAAAATAATCCACTGAGACTCACTTCAAAAAGGTACACAAAGAGGGCATAATTAAAAGTAAGCATCATGACTATCACTGGCCTGAGCTATTTTCCTCCTCTCTTTTATTTGGTCACATGTGAATCTGTCTTTGTCTCTCTAACCAGATCATTTATTGAAGCACATATAATAGTCCACTATGGTCAGAGTGGCACTGACTTTGTCAAGACTCAGAACAACCTCATTCTCCTCTTACACTTTTACCAATACAAGTTCTGGTCTCATGAGCAGGCTTGACTGTCCATCACAGTGTTTGCTAGATTGATCTCAAAATTGATGACATGTATTCACTAAGGGTTTTTTTTTTTAATTAATTTTTATTTTTTAGTTTGTTTTGCTTTACAATACTGTATTCGTTTTGCTATACATTGACATGAATCAGCCACGAGTGTACATGAACTCCCAACCCCAACCCCCACCTACCATGGGTGTACACGTGTTCCCAATCCTGAACTTTTTTTTAAATTAATTTTTATTTTTTAGTTTGTTTTACTTTACAATACTGTATTCGTTTTGCTATACACTGACATGAATCAGCCACAAGTGTACATGAACTCCCAATCCCGACCTCCACCTCCCCCCTCCTGCCCTGCACCATCTCTCTGGATTATCCCCGTGCCTCAGTCCCAAGCATCCTGCATCCTGCATTGAACCTAGACCGGTGATTCATTTCACTTATGATATCATAAGTTTTAAAAGTGTTTCTAGTCTTTCCGTATTTGTGCTGCTTATTCCTATGGTCCAGGCCCAGGATCTTATAATTATCACAGCTAAGTATCACGTTATTGAGTCCAACCTCACACATGGGCATCTTTCTGAGTGATGAAACTGTCCTAATGCAGGTTCACTTTCAGTACCTCAGTATCATTCCAGGCACATCTCCTTTGCTCCATGAAACTGGCTGTTGATACAAAACAGCAATGGAGCAGACCTGAGAACAAAATCCTGCATCTGATAATCAGCTCATTTAATGAAATTATGAATATCTGATAAACTATTTAACCAGCCAATTTCCTCATCTTGTCTACAAGAACTTTACAAGGTCCCTTGTGGGATAACTGCTGTGATATAAATACATTTGAGTTGATCTGCCATTTTCATAGGCTTTCCCTATGGCTCAGTGGGTAAAGAATCTACTTGTAATGCAGAAGACAAGGGAGATGTAGGTTTGATCTCTGGGTCAATCGTATTCCCTTGCAGAAGGAAGGGGCAACCCACTCCAGTAATCTTGCCTGGAGAATTCCATGGACAGAGGAGCCTGGAGGGCTACAGTCCAAAGGGTTGCAAAGAGTTGGACATGATTGAGGGACCAAGCACACAGCACCATTTTCATAAATCCATCTTAAACAAATTTAAATATCTTTAGTATAATTCTTTGGAGAAGGCAATAGCACCCCACTCCAGTACTCTTGCCTGGAAAATCCCATGGACGGAGGAGCCTGGTGGGCTGCAGTCCGTGGGGTCTCTAAGAGTCGGACACAATGAGCGACTTCACTTTCACTTTTCGCTTTTCACTCTCATGCATTGGAGAAGGAAATGGCAACCCACTCCAGTGTTCTTGCCTGGAGAATCCCAAGGACGGGGGAGCCTGGTGGGCTGCCATCTATGGGGTCGCACAGAGTCAGATACGACTGAAGAAACTTAGCAGCAGTATAATTCTTATGTAGATTGAAATCCATTTAATACTGCCAACACCTTCATTTTAAAAGAAATTATGCTTCAAGAAATCATTTTAGATTTATGCTTGTAATTCCTGTTAAGGTCATTGACCAGTTTTATAAAGTTACAGTTTTCTTCCCTGGAATAACCAGTTTAAGTATGCCAAAATTTTATGATGTACTGTTAGAAAAAAGAGTATTGTTACTATAGAGGCAGGAAAGAAGTTGAGGAGTAAAGGAAGCATCCCCAGAAAATACTCTGTTCAGTTGACCTGATGTTTTTCTATATGTGATAGTTTTAGGAAAGCCCACAACACCTTCCACACTCCTCTCTCCAGATATTAGAGCATAAGTCCTCTCTACTGAGTGTGCAGGACTTAGTGACCATTTTTCATGATGATACATGACTGATTTGACCATGTGACAAACTCATACCTGGTGTGGAGGCTTCCTCCTCCCTGTCTGCTGTCACTGGCCCTGAGGAAAGCTAGATGTCTCTCAAGCAAACTGCACAGATGCCCACGTGGTCAGGTGCTGAGGCCTCCCCCAAAAGACAAGAGAAGCCAACTTGGAAGCAAAGCCTCCAACCCAGCTGAGTATCCAGGTAACAGTGGGCCAGGTCATTACCCAGTTGCCTTCCAAACAGAGTGACCCATAACTAGCCAGCGAAGCCATTTCCTTATTCTTGACCCACAAGAGCTCTATGAATATGGAAGTGTATTGTCTTAAGCCAAGGTGTTTTCTGGAAAATTTGTTAATTAGGACTATGTCTCTAATATAATGGGCATCCCAGTTGGTGCTAGTGGTAAAGAAGGAATCCGCCTGCCAATGCAGGAGACATAGTACGGCAGATTCAATCCTTGGGTTTGGATGATACCCTGGAAGCAGGCATTGCAACCCACTCCAGTATTGTTGCCTGGAAAATTCCATGGACAGAGAAGCCTGGTGGGCTACAGCCGATGGGCAAGCAAAGAGTCAGACATGACTAAAGCGACTTAACATGCAGGCACGCAGGCATCTACAACAATAGGTGTTAGGTGATGTGAGTTTTACTTAATGGCTTGAATCTGATACTACAATTATTTTGCGTGCTAAAAAATTCATAAGTGCACCCATAAATTATGAAAAAAAAAAACTTTGCTTAAGTATTCAAACATTTAGCTTTAAGACCACTTTTGGAAAGAGTTCAGTTGTTAATGAGAAGAGAAGGGTTGCACTGGAATATCTGGTGAAGATCTGTCAAAGTTTCACATTTCTCTTTCATATTGTATACTCTTTCTCCTCTTGTTTGGAAATATGTCTATAGTCTTATTCTAGTTGATTAAGAAACCATCACTCATGCACCTGAGAATCAGGAGAAGCAATTCATGTCTGCCTGTTCCTCAGCAAGAATAATGATGATGTAGCTTTTCTTATAAGTGATCTGGGGCCTGAGGTGCTTTTAAATGTAACACTAAGGACTAGACAGGGAGCTTTATTGTGCTGTAAAGGTTGTTCATGAAGAAAATTGCCAAATAGTCTAAAATGACATGCAACAAATTATGAGATGAATAATGCAGAGTGATGCATATTCTATTCACACCTTGAATTTCAATAGGGCATCATAAAACTCATTAGAGTTTTCATTTACAAAACTTGAAGACAAATGGATTATTAAAGAAAATGAAAGAAAAAATATCATAATGAAGAACATATAAGTTTTATATTTTGGAGTAAAATCTTTGTTTTTAATATTATTTAATTACTTATATTAATATATTTATATAATTGATTTTTGTTTTTCATTAATTTTTATTGGAGTTGCTTTAAAATGTTGAGTTAGCATCTGCTGTACATCAAAATGAATCTTTATATGAATATATATATATTATATATATCTCCTTTTCTTGGATTTCCTTCACATTTAGATCCCTAGAGAGCATTGAGTGGAGCTGCCTATGATACACAGTAAGTTCTCATTAGTTATCTATTTTATCCACAACAGCCAGGACATGGAATCAACCTAAATGTCCATCAACAGAAGAATAGATGCAGAAGAAGTGGTACATATATACAATGAAATATTACTCAGCCATAAAAAGCAATGAATTTGTGCAATTTGCAGAGACATGAATAGACCTAGAGACTGTCATATAGAGTGAAGCAAGTCAGAAAAAGAAAAACAAACATTGTATAATATTGCTTATATATGGAATCTAGAAAAATGCTACAGATGAACTTATTTGCAAAACAAAAATAGAGATACAGCCATAGAGAATGGATGTATGGATACAAGGGTGCCCAAGAGTAGACAGATGAATTGGGAGATTGAGCCTGACATATATACATTATTGTGTAAAAAATAGATAACTAATGAAAAGAACTTATAAGTTTAACAATAAACGTGACAAGATTTTTTTAAGGTTGTCAACACTTACATTTCTCTCTGAAAATAATTCTAAATGTATTGGCACTATGCTGGAAATTAAAACTGTATTCCACATTTTGTAAAAGGAATATATATATCTGGTACCTAAGCTGGTTTTTGCACTGGGATGACCTGGAGGGATGGTATGGGGAAGGAGGTGGGAGGGGGCTTCAAGATGGGGAACACGTATACACCTGTGGCAGATTCATGTTGATGTGTGGCAGAACCAATACAATATTGTAAAGTAATTAACCTCCAATTAAAATAAATAAATTAAAACTAACAGTGATTTTAATGACCTTTAATAGATTTATTAAGCTATAATTGCAATCCAGTCAAATGAACATATTTAAAATGAGATTTGAACCTGCAAAAATCACCATATGTAAAAGTACAAAAATAAATGGTGTTCTCCAGCACTTTCTCATATTACAAGTAAGATTCTCCTGAACATTCTGGAATTATAATCTACTTTTCTGTGACCATTTTCTATTCACATTTTCATGAGCATATTCACATGACCCCATAATCTACATAGAGTACCTTTTTGCACTGTGGAACTCAGATGACATAGAAAAGTATTCATTTTGTTTTCCCCTTTTACGTGAATGTCTGATCATTTTTCCATTAAGGTATTTTTGTGGTTATCTCACAGTGGAGACTATTTTAACCAATTTATTCAATCAAAAATACACACCAAAGAAAGTAGATAGTTATATTTAAGAGGAAGGCCGAATGTTCACATCTGTTTCAACTTACCCTGTCCATGAGCAGTGTAAAACCACAAGGTGAGAAGGACAGTGATTAGCAACATGTTAGATATTCCCAACGGTAAATTCACATGAATACTCCAGTTGCACGGTTTAGGGTTCAAAAATCTGCTTCATTTGCAGTTATCTAGTGTGATTGAATTTATGCATTACAATAAAGCTGGTTAATTAGTGCCATTTAGTAAATATTGAAGTTCAAAGTTTTGAAATGTCTCCACCTTGTTTCTGTTGGTAGTTTCACAATGTTATTGTATTCATCACCTGATATCTATGTACACAACTTTCTGTGGCAAATATGGACTGGCTCCAAAGCCATGTATCAGATACTAACTTTCTTTTA